>JXWZ01013978.1:0-10680 GCA_000956215.1 Anopheles farauti No. 4 | reverse complement strand
GAAAATGAGTTCGTGGAGTACTTGCTGGAGATCCAGTACCAGGCGGAAGCTATCCATCAGCTGATGGAGGGCACGTTCGACAACGTTCGCTTCTCGATGAGCGACCAGCTGGTTGAGCTGAACCGTCAGTTGATTGGCCGCATGAACGATGCCTTGGAAGAGATTGAAGAGATCCGTGAAGAAACTGAGGATTTGGTCGAAGACTCGTCGGCTCCGGCCAGCTGCGTCAACGTCGCCACTGCCAACTGGGAAATTGAGATCGATTTGGCTGGACAGGCTCTCTCGCGTTGCGCTAGTACTGCCAACATTCAGATCACCTCGCGCACTGCCGATGTCCATGCTGCTCTAGAAGCTGCGCAGGTTGCTTCGACCGAGCTCCAGAACATCGTCGTTCGTGGATTCATCGACTGGAATGCCATCGATTACACCGAGCAGATCTCGTCGATCGTAGGTGACCAGATTCAGGACAGGTACGAGTACTTCACCAGAATCACTCAGGCGAACTTGGAGCGCACTCTGCAGGCTATCTTTGATCTGGACGATGATCTGCTACCGGAAATCGTGACCTGCGTCGAGCGCGGTGTGGAGCGATTCAGCAACTACGGTCGTGTCATTCGTGATACGCTGTTCTTCTGCTCGCAGTAATTTTGTTGCGACGTTGCGTCCGACTAGTAATACACCCGAGCGTTTAAATATATAAAGCCAAATTTATCCATTCGGTAATCCTTACTTCAGTACAATTTCTGTGAAATTTTTCCCGTGCGACTAAGAGTGTAAAACCTTGACCCCGAGACTCAGTGATCTATAACCTCGGTTAAGGTTCTTGAACATTGGATGTTGGTTGCTGGTTAACCTATCGTACAACAGAAATCATTCAAGCTATCTCAAAACGTTATTCTGTTATCTCAAAATCCACATTCTTCTATTCACGTTTAGCTCATTTATTGATGACTATTACTGAAAAATAAATGAACTGGTGCTTGAATATTGGTGTACTAGCTCGACACGACACGACAATTCTCCTCGTGGCGTCGTTGTTAAATTTGACTCTTTGTATCGTTTGCTTTCGTTGTGTTAGCGGGCGGTAAATTATATGTTTCATTTCATTGAACGGTCTCTTCGACTTCGATTTTCAGTCTCTTCGTTCCAACGTGTGTAACGCGCCACTGTACCGATTTTTTAATTTTGGAGGAGCCAAAAGGTCAAGCAACACGATGTTCGCTCAATCAAGACGCTTTGCAAGCGCGGTCGGTGACAGTTTTGGAACATATAGCATCACATCATCGAGTCCGTAAATTATAGCGGATGAATGAAAAACTAAACCGACCGTGAGCATAAGCAAGCAAGCGTATATATGTGTGTGGTAGTTTGCTGATCGCTATATGTATGTGTGGTCAAACTCGTGCGCTTCAACGCGTATAGCGGCAGGAAGTGCGAAAATTCGCCACGCTTATACTTCCGCCCAGCTGGCCGAGATGGAATAGAATCGCATTCTACATGAGACCGGCAGCGGTTGGTCGACTTAAAACGGTGGCGCTAGCTATCGCGTCATAAGTGTCGTGTCGCTGGCACTATACGGCTGGGCCATACGTTGGTTAGGGAGAAAATCTGGATGATTTGGGGACGGCAGTCGCCCGTCCGGTCACAACCGTCTGCCCGTCTAGCTGTCGGATGAAATCTGTCTGGCTGTCTACGAAACGTTTCGCCTCTTCTATCGCAGCATTTGTTCACAGCGCGTGACTCGCACACACATTCGAACTGCTGGTGAGAAGTTATTTATTAGATAATAAACAAAATTTCATTACGTCGACGTCGCCCTCCGGTCACATTGGCTTGTTCGGCCGCCGTTTAATTTCAGTCGCTTTCGTTGACTGGTCGCTCGGTTTTCATCGTCAACATTCGCCACAGCAAGCAGTAGCTTGTGCTGGAGTATGTATGTAATGCACATGAACATTATTGTATTGTTGAGTATGTGCTACACATGTTTCCCAATTTCATTCGATCCAAATTGCGAGTTAGTATTTGTTTAACTGTTTTAGACTGCTTCATTTTGTTATGAGTTCTGGTTTTTATTTGATTATGTTTAATTTGCTGTAAAAAATCGGACATTTTACGAAACTTACTACTTTACGGACTTACTACTTTTACGAAAACATACAAACAAAAAAACCAGGGCACAGTATGAAAAGAGGAAAAGGTAGAATGCGATGACTGTAAAACCTAACGAAGGAGCGACCATTAGCTTAACGGATGACAATGTACTTTACCCAATGTACGGCAAGTCACCCAGCGTCTGATGAGTTTCAGCACTTAGGATGCATTCTCTTGACCTATTTGGCTGAGCCATTTTTTATTCGCCATAGTTCGCTCTCAATTGATCACTTCTTACAGCTGCCTGTTAAGAGCGATGCACGGGCATTATAAAAGAAATACGGCTATGATGTTTTCTTTCATCCCACAGCTCAGGTCAATTAACGAAAGTTTGTTCTTTTTGCCCAAATGGAACATCCCAAAACGTAATTCATGTAAATATGTGATTATGAGTGCAAATTTCGTATGGGAAATGCAGTTTTGTATACATAATATACGGTGAAGTTTTTTTTTTATTTTGAATATATATATAAAGAACAAATGTTTGTATTAAGCATGTTCTAATAAAAAAGAAATACATGTTTGAAATAAGTTTGAAAATAATATTAGAAACAGTATTATGCAAGTAACAACAAACTGAAAATAAAAGCAACACCGATTCCAATCTGTACCCCGTTTTATTTACTAATGCATTGAATTAACATGCAAGGTTAAGCAACTGTTTCACTCGCGTCACTTCAAGTCCAATGTATACCCTATCTACCCTGAATGGTGTTGTCGCGACATGCACACACGAACACTTGTGCAGATGCGATAATTTATCACCGTTTGTAGCGAGCGTTGCGAATTATAGGTTGCTTTCAGAAGATATTTATTGATATAAGCCGCTCATTTTGCATAAGTACTGCAATATGAAAGCAATATCATTCCGGATGGAATTGGTTTGCGTGTACGTGCCGCTTAAAATATCGAGTTCAAACGGCTTTAGCGTTAATCCTATTGATTGCTGCTGATGATGCTGATGACTATAATTGTTGTGTATTAAATAAAGATGCAACCATTGTGTTCTACAAGCGTAAGGGTCATACCATGTACCGGTAGTTGTAAATGCAATACGAAAGATTATATCCTTGGAACATAATTTTTAATGATAGCTTACTGGTTTTATGAAAAGTAAGTAGTAAGATAGTCTTTTTTATATTAAAAATAATATTTATTAGTTTAGTATTGTGTCTTTTTTCAATCAATTTAGAAAATCTTGTACATGATTTATGGTAAGGCACACGTTACATCACTAGGCGGAGGAAGTGGGTTCATCGGTGTATGTTTTTTAATAGCACCGACGTGACTTGGGGTTGCCTGAAAGATCGTTTAATTCTAACAGGCAATTGACTTCTGATCTTCGGTGGAAGCAATTTATTTCGACGACGCGTTCGTCGCCATCATCACCGTCGGAATGAGACATGTTCAATCGTGTAGCCGCTAGGAGCGTGACTTAAGCAAATTACGCTGGAGAAACATGGAGTGGAGGAACATTCGAATGTCAAAGGCCCAAATTTTGTTTTTTTTCTCAGTTAATCAGAGTGGTTTCTTGGAGTGTAAGCCCTTATGTCGTAATGTGTTCAACATAGTTAATGGACTCGAAATAAAATAGTATTTTTATTTTCCTTAGTTGAACAACAATGCTTTTGAGAACTACTTTTTTCAATTCTTAACGAAACAAAATGTATGTTTGTTTGATTGTTGTATTTTATTGTCACCTATTGCAACTCATAATTTTTGGAACAAAACACTGAAACATGGCAAATGATAAAAGTACACTACGCTTCGAATTGAAACTTTTTGCAGGGATACATTACTGCCTAATGTTGGTTGCACATAATTTAACTGACTAGCGGCTATTTCGTGAAGTCAAAATGTTTTAGTATTGTGTCTATAGGTTCTAAAAGCTAGCTATGATGGCCTAAAACATCCGAGATCAATAAAGATTAACGTATTATGAATGTGTTGCTACTCTCCGGTTGTATTGTTCAGAACCCAATGGTGACCGTCTTTGTACTCACATTCAAAGCACACTTTGGTTTTGTAAATAATGCCATCGGTTGGTCACCAAGCTGCAATAGCAGGAACTTGAGTGAGATGAAGTAATAAGGAAATACGATTCCTATGCCCTGGTAAAGTTCGCGGAAAGCAATGGTTTTGCCGCCCGGTGAGTTTAGTATGGAAACTGTCACAATAATGTCGCAGATCGTTACATCGGAAGAAGAAATATTGTAGTCTTCTCAACACCGGTAGCTATGCTAAATGATACTTTTGTCATGTATTAAGAGTAATCCTGTTGTAAATGATTTCATTAATCAAGCTGTCCTGTCCTTTCGTTGTTTTTTCGAAGACATTTTGCTCAATTAAACAAAGTCTGTGGCCATCTTTTGTAAAATGCTTTGTTCGATTAATGGCGAATATTTTATGTCATAATAGTTAATCGAATAGCATGGTGATACATTACATTGTCAAATAAGGTTTCAAACATTCAATAGGCTTTACCTATCCTGAGCAAAGCTGAACTAGGTTGGGGGTCTGTTTTCTTTTTATGTTGTAGGGCAGACTTATGGAAGGTCCGTCCTTAGTAGTGATTAACTAATTTCGTATTGTTCAATATTTATTTGTCGCTCTTCTTATAATTTTTGCTATTAGTTTTGTACTGCCTTGTTTGCATCGCTAGGTGATTGATTCATCATCTATATAAATAAATATTACATTTTTAATGTACGCAAAACATTATGGTCAGTTGATGAAACACCATGAAAAAATCAGAAATTTCATCTAAATGCCTTCAAATGTGATAGTCACGATAAAATAAGCACACAGTACGGATATATATTGTTCAACGCCAAAATGAATGAACTATTTGTTCAATGTTTCGATAAGTGCTTATAAGAGATATCCATGTCATTTCCATATTTTTCATATTTTGTTCACGAGCTCTGCACGAGCTCTGTTCGGCTTGGCAAACACCAGCCAGGGATCTACAAATCATCAATAAGCTCAAAATTTTCCACTGCCCAGGAAACGAAAGCAGCAGATAGCAACGAGGTAGCGAAAAATTAATTACAACAATTATACTTCGATAAAGAACATCTGTTGTTTGGAGCCACCAATGCTGCTGTATAATTATGTTAATAATTTCATTTATCTTGCTTTGGTGTTTTCCTCCAGCCAGAAGAAAAAACATTGGGCAACGAGTGGAGCTGGCGGGAACGACGATTGTCGAGCAATTGCGCCACCGCTACCGCTTGTTACTTCTTTTCTCCCTCCATGAGTCTTCACGGCGCGTCAGAACGTTTCCGTTCTAATTCTTTCGGATACCGAAAACTGCTCGCTTTCATTTCAAGGAGCACATTGCAAGCCCCGGCAAAGACTAATCGAAATGACTTCACCGCCTGGATAAAACAATCTGGCCGATTGTTACTTCTTCCGGTGCAGGGGAAAATGATTCTTAGGTCGAGAAATAATGAAGTGAGAAATAATCAAGATTGAAATATTGGACGGAAGTACGCTACAGGCCAACGCCTTCTCTTTACACGTTCCCTGAACTCTTTTGTGCCTTTCCTTAATGCCTCTTTCGACTGGTTCTTCGCTTTTATCAGAATGATTTTCAATTAAAACTAAACAACATCTTGCGTGGGATGTATGGATTGATTGAACAAAAAGTTCAATCAACCTGCCCCATGTTTATTGTTTCATTTTTTTTTTCAAACTAGTGGTAGTATGGAACAATTATAGAATACATTAATCAGCTTAGCTTGCATTTACGATTAATAAAATAATCCATACACATGTATTGACATTTTTATTAAACTAAAACTAAAAAAAATACTCTTGTGAGTTAACTACTGCCGGTATTTAATAGCAAACTAATCCACATGTTGCGATAATCCAATGATTCACTCCGTTCAATGAATAATTACGTATAATCAATCACCTAAGAAAAATCTGTTGAAAAACCGATTCATCCCACTTGGCAAAGAGTGGCTTTGGGTGAGAAGACCACCTGTGGATTCATCAATCAAGAAGTGCCGGGTTTTTTATTCCACGTTTTACTTGCTTTGCGCTACTTTCACCCTAACGGTTTAACGGGAGATGCTGCACACGATCCTTGAACTAGTGAAGCATTTCAAGGTGGTGTTAATGTTTGCTGCCAATCGAGGACATCACAAACGGTACGCTGTTCAAACACTCGATAAACTTGATGAGTCGTACGGGATAGACACTTCTCCAGCTGGGTAACGTGGTACTTTTGCCAGGTCAGGGAAGTGCTTACGGAGAACAAACTCACCCTTCACATAGAAAGTTATCGGGGTAGGGTTAGCAGAGGTCTTGCTGAGGCAAACAATTGCGAGCTATTTGTTGAGTTTTTACTAGACAAAAATTTTACTTTTGTTTTTATTTCGATGCACTCGCCGGCAAAACTTTCCCGTTTTGGTGCGCATTTCAATAGCACAACAAAACTTGTATGATGCTGATGCCAGCGGAGCGCGTTCGTACGTAACTGAACGGTCGCGTGTTCATCAACCAGCTGTCACTTGCACAGTTGGTAGCTACTAGCATACCGATGCAAACATGGTTCAATACACTGCTGGCATGCCGTGAACACAATTGTAATTTATCTCATCAAGCTATGGTTGAACGTTCAGCCGATGGGATGTCTGTAGTAGCGCTTGAATGGAATATTTTAATGATTGTGAGCGGTTTTATTTCACCTTGCTCTTTAAGGTATGTGTATATAGAATTATAATATAACACATCGCTGCCATCAAAGCGGTAGAATAAATCGTGAATAATTATCTGTCGCCTTGCGGGATGGATCTGGATTTCCAGCACGCAGCTCATGGATGAGCTGATGGGTATCGTATGCAGCAGTGTGAATCATTTATTGATATGCTCGTTGGAGATTGTCTGCCAACGTTGATCACTGGGTCGTTATTGGACGTCAGGGCACACATCACAAACTAAACGAAACGACAAAAAAGTTTCTCATGCAAAACACGCGTTGGGTTGCATGTTTACATGGCTGCTCTTGGTGTGACGCAAGTCTAGGTGTTTGCCATTTTCATTAATAATTGTCCGGTGCGTTCAACAGCACAGAAACGTAGTTACTAGTGCTGAATTTTGTAGGAAAGATAGAGGCACATAAACTGGGAACTTTTGTATGAATATTCTCAGTAGCTATCGGTACTAGATCGCATCTATTATGACATGCCAGGGCGGGTACTGTATATTTACACTGCTTATATATTTTGAAAAATCAGTGGGTTGTGTTTTATAATAATTTGATGTATCAAATTATCTATATTTAAAATAAAATTAACATAAACCAAGCATAGCCCTTTTCAAATTTGTGGTTATGATAATATTTTTTTTTTCAAAAAAACGCGTCCTATTTCGAAAGCATGGGTCAAGGACAATGGAAAACATCACTTGCAAAGCGTTCCCCAACATCGGCTTGTTAGTCGACTAACATCAATACCGAAACTTCCTATTTATCTACAACGCTCACATTACCCATGTATCCCAACGGAGAATCGTGACGTGCGAATGTTCTTGAAATGACTCTGACGATGCACCAGTGTGCTACTTGTTAGCAACCGCGACATCACGAACTGGTGGCTGACCAAACCGTCGTTCGCCCACCAATAAAGATCGTTATCTTCCTCCGTTTGCTAGCGCATCCGTGCTCACGGTTCCCTTCTCCAAACACGGAAGCTTCGTGTAGCGTATGGGAAGGACAATATATGGTCAACAAACTCAAAAACTCAAGAGCCTTTCATTTATAATGAGGCTGATTGGGGATGAGTTGGAATTTATTACTTTAACCCGCTCTGCGAATCTGGCCTCTGGAGATTCCAATATACTTGTGACTCAGATCGATGCTTCTTTGTTGGGATACTATTCATAGATTCGAAGTGGTGCTGTGGATGACATCATCACCTTGCTATATCCGTACAAATAGCAATTCCCAAACTGCAGGATTCATTACTCAGAACTACGTTCTACTATTCAATTTACAAACGACAACCATGAGCTTTATTCTTCTGCAATTTTCGAACTATTTGAAATAAACTAGTGAAATATTATTGATAATATCAACCATTTGTTTTACCTTTTTCGTGGCAATCACTCACATTTAAACAATTATCATATCATTTTTTTAAAGCTGCAAAAGTGGCATATTCTTTTGAAATGGATTTCCCTTCTTGCAAGAACTAATGCACAATAGAAATGCCAAACATGTTCTTTTCATATTTACTAGCTTCAAAACATAGCTTGTTCACCCATAGATTCAATACGAACACATCTAACTTACCACATACAGAACATTTTTTTTCATTCGTAGCTTAGATTCCCAAATAATCAAGATTACAAATTGTTACTTCCGCCTACCTAATGCAAAACCACGAAGCGCAAACCACGCCAAAGTAGTTTTGTAAGTTATTGTCCCTAGCCTCTATTCCTCTATTCCTAGGTCCTTGGAGTATAGAGGGATTGTTTTTGTTGTTGTTTGTTAATGAGCACATATGATAAGGGATCGTCAAAACTTTTCTCATTTTCATTTGGTCTGCGCGTTGCGTGAGAACAAATACTACCGTAGCAGCACGGAAGCGTCCGTAATGAAAACTGCCTTCTCGGAGACCCTGGAGCACTTCCGTTTTCCGATTAGCCATATACTGAGGATTGATATACGAAGGTTTATTTTATGAAATATCCTAAATACGCTACAACTGGTCCAATGTTTTCCGTTCATACAGTACACTTGGTAGAAAGATGGGTTACAAACTGAAATTTTGAACATTTTTGGTCTTCCGGCCAAACGAAGGCCACACTAAGGCAAGGGAAGTAAATGGTCTCACCCTCTTTCAGTTTCAGATGAAACTAGTTATCAACATGCTCAATTCCTAGCTCTTTTCTCACTCCCTTTCACTCTTTTTTTAGTAAATTATTCACAGTTTTAACCATCACATGTGTAATTCCCTCTTTTTTAAATCTCCCATTCCACAAAACCGGTCAAAGCTCTTAACGGGGAATGCTACAAAGTTTATGCAATCGTTTTCATTCAGCTTTGCAACTCCTAACCACGGTAATGTAGGCTTGAGTTAGCCCAAATTTAGATAGGCTAAAGCGCAGTTCTCGAGAACGCCAACGACCTCACGGAAACCGGTTGATGCGATATCGCTTATCCCCAAAGGCTTGCTCGTCCTGCAAAGGTGGCTTTGTCAGTTCATGTTTCCTCCAGTTATTGGATACGGTTGACCAGCCAAATCAAACTTATCTTTAAAGTGATGGAGGCAGTCACGCATGAGACGGTCCACCACCGTGTCTGATAAGCGTTTCGTATTTCCACAGCCCATTTGCAGACTCCATGAAGTGTGTGATCAATGACATTGTATGGATGACGTTCACGGGGACCTGTTTGTAAACGGGTGGTGCTATATGGATGGTTAACTGCCGCGCCTTCGGTAACTACTGTAAGAACCTAGTTCAAAAGCTTCTGTATGGCCGACGTACCAAAAGGTGTGTGTTTTCGGCAAGTTAGCGTCCGGAATGGAGTTTGAAAGAGTCGGTTCAATGTGGCGGTAATTTACGACCTATCGCGAACGCCCTGAGATCCTACCCAACCCACCATACTCGACCTGCTCGGAGAAATGACCTACTGGAACGATAGCGATTTGTTCGATTGGTTGACCTTTTAAAGCTATTATACGAACATCTCTTGTCTCTGTCGTGCCAATGTTAGGTTGTGGCTATCCCTTTAGTCAGTGATTGTATACGCACCACAGACGGAACCGACTAGCGGTTGGTGTGGGAACCGGTTCCCGGTGTTTGGTACGGGAAAGCTCTCATAAAAATATGATTTATGCTAGTCCGCTACGATGCTTGAGAACTATGAAAAAATAACCTAGGACTATCGAACGATAGCGCGTGGGATAAAGTTGCAAGTGAATCCATGTGTCACGGTATGGAACAGTTCGGTACTTTGCCCCCGTCGGCGTTTTTTTTTGTTTCTATCAAATTTCTATCGTGTATTCTGAGGCATCGTGCAAAATAGCTTTTTAGGTGGTTTAGTCTGTGTTCTATGATATGTATACTTTCGGTCAAAACTTTCGTAATGTGGAACAAACTTTTGTGACGGGGAAAAATAAAAGACCTAAAATCATAATTTCTAATTTGGAAATGTGATATAATCGAGCATTGCAATGCGCTCCATACAATAAACATAAAATAGTAATGTAGTTTAAGTAATTTTAGATCAAGTTGAATTATAAAGTTTACAATACTTACACGCATATGTAATACACCTCCATTTTTTCGAGTTTCCTTTTCATGGTGCAGTTAAATATATATTTTTTATTTATGTCAGATGCTCTAGTATACAATTATTGTGGGTTGTGAGTGAATAATAAGTCGTTAATTGGTAGATTGACGTTGTTTATCAACAAGCAACTGATGTGAGTTCAACTGATTGACATCCAGCACACTGATGACATACAAACAATGATTTTCATTCTGTTTTTGTTTTCGTTGGATTGATTG
>JXWZ01013975.1:0-96399 GCA_000956215.1 Anopheles farauti No. 4 | reverse complement strand
CCCGCCATCAAAGCACCAACCGGGAAGGAAATGCGGGAAATGCCAACGCAATCTGCAATCGCACCAACCCCCTACCTCAGCGAAACGGGTGTTCACTGGATTGTTTTTGTTTTCCTTGTTTTCCTTCCATCGATTTCTTCCAGGGGGGGAGGGGGGGAAGGAGGGGTTGTCGCCAGCACAAAAAAAGGCATTCTTTTACCATTCGCACCCGTGCTGAGCTGCGTGCAAAGGGCGGGTGGCAAAACGATTCAAATGACCACCGGGGCCGGGTGATCTTTTTGCCTCACTCTTCCGCGAGTAAGTTTGCGCGGTACGTTAGACGAATGAGGAAAAAAAAACTTCCGTGCACAACAAACGCGCACAACGACAAAAGCTTAATCAAAAGTTCACAACTGGTGTGGCCTCGCAGAAAGAAATCGCACAAACCTTAAAACGCAAGGTTCGCTCTACCACGCGAATTCTAAACCACTCTGCGCGATTTCTGCTGCCCGTGTCTGTTGTTTTGCCGATGTGCCAAACAGTGCCGCAGAACTTCTGCTCGTCATTGCGTGCTTTCCCGATGTTTCACCTCGTTCCGGAAATGTTCGCAAGCTCGCAGCGCACCCCTTCTGGGTGCCCGTTTTGTTTGCAGCCCTTCCACTGCTTTCCCTTGCTCCTGTTTAGCTGCTTCCTTTCTTGGAGCATTTCTGCTTCTATTTTACTACCCCACACGCACACGCTGGAACGCGAAACTCCAGCACTAGTTTTCCGACAAAAGCTTCCTTTTGTGCACCACACACACACACACACACACACACACACGTGCACATACACCTTTCGAGCACGGCGCTCCTACTCTTTTATAATCCTCCTCCCAGCTGAACCCTCACGGAGTGACAAGAATTGATTGGTTTGCGGGAACCAGAAACCTGAGCCGGAGCTCGTCCGTTCCATTTTCACTTCGCAAAAGAGGTTTCAGTTTACTGATTTGTGAAGCGCCACCCGCGGGTAGCAGTAGGGAAAACTATTTCGAAAAGTTGTCTTGCATACACACGCGCGCACAAACACACACACACCGCTGGCGCTTTTCTTTCGTTCGCCAGAACCCGCTATCACTTCGAACATCACGTCGAACAACGCAAAACTTGTGCATGTTCTCTGTCCGACGGTGTAACGCGTGCCCCAATGCGTGTATCCTTTTCCCGATCGTCTCCCTTCCCAATGACTTACCCATCATTCAGGAGGGGTAATATTCGAAAGGATTGAAACGGGCCAAAATAAAAGGAAAACAGTATCGGGAAAAGAAAATCGTAACCAAAAAAAAAAATCGGCACCTCCCTGTACACCCGAAACGAGTCAATGGACGTAGTAAAGGCGCATGGGAAAACGCGAAGGATATTGAGCCATTGTGTACATGGGAAGGGGTCATACAGAGACGTAACACGAGCAAGAAAAACGTCTTCTTCGTCCTCTCGGAGATTAAGGAAAGTGGTTTTACCACGACCTACACCGCTCCCTCCCTTCTTCCACATACACAACAGACATGGGTTGGTTGGAGCCTGTCCAGAGGAAAGTGAAAATGTGCTCCCGGCGTACTTGACCCGAGTGCCGTTTGCCAAAACGAAATCGCAAGGAACGGGTGCGCCCTCGGACTTGGGCGCAAATGGTATTCGTTCGATACTCTACCCGCCCCACGACAACGCCCCGCCACGGTTTGGTAATGAGCTTTTTTACACGCCCCAGCACAAAGAGGACGTATACGAGTGGGGGCGTATAAATAAAAGCCTGTCCGTCCCCTCCGATGGGCTCCGCTATTGAACTCAACAGCACATATTTATTATGTACTTTGGCGTATGAAGAAAATGAAAGTAAAGGCTCTTTTACTCTCAGGTGACAACATTGGAAAAAATCAATAAAAAATTGTGTACCAAACAAGCAGGTATATTTGTAATTAAGTCATAAATATGAACTAAATACAATTAAGGATTTTGTATTTATACAAAGACAACATTATGATTTTCTAACAACTTTTGAACATATTGTAACCATTTTTTTTAATTCGTCGATTTGTTCATTCTGCTTTTGAAACTTATTTGAATTGTTTCTCTTTTAAAAAAAGCAATAATGCTGCTTCGTATCTTCAAGTATTTTGCGCCTAAAAGTATGTGTTACATACGAATCAATCATAAAAATTTTTATAATGAAAAAAGTTAGACACTTAGCACGAACGACATTTTACCCATTTTTACTGAAACAACCATATAGTATGTAATGTGTCTAATTAACTGGTTAGAAATTAAAATAATCAAACAATTTTTAAAATATTCCAACCCGTGGTCATGATGATAAATAAATAAAGTAAATAATTGTAAAGTAATTGTAATTGTAAATTGTAAGTAAATAATTTAAACTGTGTGCTAATAATACTAAAAAATGTGTATTGCGTATAGCTATCGTCTAAAAGAAGTACTTACGCCGCAAAAGTAGATCGCCATCCCAAGGTGTCATCGAGTCGACGATGACGTTGCAATCGGGGCCTTTGATCAGCGTGCAGGTGCAGTTGGCCAGCATTGTCGTCTCGTCGTCCGGCTGCTCGAACTTCGAGTAACCCTCGCATAGGATGATGATTTCGTTCATTGTTTGTTTGGGAGCGGTATGGGTCTGAAGTTACCACCGCAAGAAAAGATTAATCATTGCCGAACCGTCGGGCGATGCACCGCGAAGAAACAAACTGCAGTTAAAAAAAATCGATCGCGAACGGAACGAATCAAAGTATCCTTTCTGGTTTTCTGGTTTCTGGTTTCCCCACAACAAATTCATCCGCTTATGGCGCTTTCCAGTTCCAGGGATAGGAAAGTTCACACGCGTTTACACCTTACGTCCTTGCCTACCCGCGGGAACGGGTAGACAGAGGAACGGATTTCCCAGGAAGATGACCACGGCAGGAGCGAAACGGAAGAACGACGGCCAGTGCGGCAGAGCGGACGACGCCGTACGTGACGCAGTACGCGTAGCTTAGGGAAGTGGCCGGTAACTCTCACACGGAACACTTCCCATAGCGAATGCGAAATTCGACCACAAACACATTTTGCCTACTTTCAGGCGTAGGCAACGGTAGGCAGTAATCGGGCCGAAAGGTGGCGACGAAGATTTCCGTTCCAGCTGTTTTGCGTTTAACCACTTTTTTCTACTCTTTTTCATCGCTGCGTGTTGTGTATTCCGTTCGGATTTTCTTTCGCATTTTCCTCTCTTGCGCTCCCGCTCACTCTCACTTACTCTTTCTTTATCTTTTGCGCACGCAAAAACACTCACCCGTACCTACAAACAAACACACACACTCGCTCGCGCGCACATGCCGTCAACCATACGGGTTTTGCGCGATGATTTTCTCCGCACCGCATTGGGGCGATTTTTGCACAAATCTGCCTGCCCGTTTTCCTCACATTTTCCGGTTCTCCAGGGGGCAAGACGGTTGTTTGTGGGTGCGGAGAGTGGGATTATCGGACACCCCGCTTTGGGTTGCTGGTTTCCCCGTTCGAATTTCGGGTGCCCCAAAACGATGGAGGATGGAAATTTTGCTAATGGCCGGTCACGCACATAAACACACGCGCACGCGGTTGCTGCACTTTTTCGTTGCTTTGCCAGCCCCCATATCACGCCGCACATTCCAGTGGATTTTTCCGAGCGCTTTTCCTCGCACTTGCAAACGCACACGCACTGCTTGCCCTGCCCTTGCCTTGCCCGTCGCGTAGCCTACGCATACCACGGTCCCGTCCGACGTCGTCCGCTCGTCCGTTTCTTGGGGAAGTCGTTTTTCCGTTCGCTCCTGCCGAGTGATCAACCTTGACTGAGAAAAATCGAGCGCCTGGCCGCCCCACGGACACGGCCACGGAGGGGATTCTGCAATCGGCCGTTTCACCACCCTCGCGCGCACACAAAAAAAAAGGTAGAAATTCGTCGGTTCGTTCGGTTCGTTCGGTTGGTGTTCGTTTCACCCGCATCGCAAACGCTCGTTTGGGGGAGGGCAGCGGAAAAGCTTCACTCACGAGCGCTTCGAGTGCTTTTCTCTTTCCAGCAACTATACGCCGTACTCACCTCACCGGAAAACGTCGTACTTTTAGCGCTGTATGAGCGGCGTTTTAATTGTTTGCACAGTGATTTAGCGAACGGTGTGATTGTTGGTTAAAACACTGAAAAAGGTAATAATAAATTTATGAAAAACGGTAAATGACACTTAAAAATTATCGGAACATGTTTGTAATAAAAATGGTGTTTATTAAGCAAAGCAGAAATATTTTCGACTTTAATAGTTACTTTAAACAAATAAATACAAATTGTTAATAGATAATATCGGTTAGAATAGATAATAGAACTACGAAATACATAATATATTTTGGTTTGTAAATCACAAAACTTAACAATCGTATGTTACAAAAACCTATCATAGCCCATATGTTACGCAATGAAATATGAATGAATTACTAATAATATAATGACAATCAAATCAGATAAAACATTTAACGATCCCAATACTGGTTTGGTTTACCGTTCGGTAAGTCATTGATACTCTCATTCAGCGATGATTTTCCGACGCAGTGGAAAGCTCCGTTCATCTCTTTTCATCCGTTGGTAAACAACAAACAATGCGATGTTTTTGGAACTCACGACTAATGTTCCATATTTCAAAACGTACACAGTCAAAATAACATAGCCACTATATAGCCACTATAGATTGAAGGGTTTTTCATGAAATAAGTGAAGATTTTGTTTAGAAATTGCATGCCAATATTTCATTTTAATTTATAATCTAGTACGAAAATCCTATCACTATTCCAGTCCAAAAGCAATGCATGAGATAATGTAACAACGCAAAGCTTTTTGACGTGCCCAGCTTGAAGTTTGCACAGCTGACACCCTGCATCTAAGTCTGATGAATACCTCCCAAATTACCCACGATTGACGTCACAAGAGGTAGGTAACAAATGTGTGAGAGCGAGCAAAACATCGCATCATACCCAGGTCTAGGTATGAATCTAGGTCAAAGCTCAAAAAGAGCTTGCTTTAAGGGATTGTCTCGAGCGTTGGGTTCAATATTGTGTGCAAGTTTTTTTTTTCAAATTGAACGTTAATATTATTCAAATGAAAAAAATAGGCCTTGAAAGAAAATTTCACACAAAATCAAATTATCAAAGCTTTTTACAAAGAAATAGCATACAGATATTGCAAAACACGCGAAAAAACTAAAAAGGAACACGTTTGGAAACAAACCTTGAGAATCGTCAAGGTTGGAAAACAAACGCTAGATAATTAAACATTAAACAAAACAATAACTCACTAATACCAACAAATCACGAAAGTAATGGCACAATAGAAAGGAATATTAAAACATTAAACATAATTGTTCGTTACTATTGCTCCGAAACATATTTACTAAAAATAAATGGTAAAAAGAAGCCAAAGCTGCCACCGAAAATCATGAAATAAATAATACCAACAAATCCAGAACGAAAACTGAACCAAACCGCATCTTGTAAAATTTCCCACGTAAACGAAACCGGTGCGTGTGAAAATGTCCTTCGGCGTAAGTGATTTTTGGTTTTGCCGTTTTGACACGTTTGAAGTTCAACGACAAAAATCAATCGCGTTTTGATTACGACATAACCTCAAGCTGGGTGAGTTTTTACATGGTGCCCTTGTCCTATCGTGAGGTTCAATACGACGGTTGAATATCAATAAAGTCACACAGTACACAGTACACACACACATACACACGGGCATAGAAACGCACAATCGATTATTAGTTTGAAGAGGGTCAATCGGCCGTGTCATACCGCGAGGATGGAACATCACTCGAACGGCAGACGCGGCGAACGGCCTACGCAGGGTACGTGTTTGGAGAAGAGTCACCATTGAAGGAACGTCGGTGTGGAACAAAATTTTAATTATAATTTCGCTCCGTTGCACCTGCACCGTATAGCGACCGATAGCTTTCCATCTCAAATCGGTCACCAAGTGTTTTGTGGCATGGTGGCGCACTTTTCGGATCATGGCCACCCACCCCGTATGCGGAGAGATGGGCACGATTATGCCTGCAGCCGTATTTTTATTTTTTATTTTTGCTCTCTTGTCTATGCATTATATGCAGCGAAGATAAACCGGTCACGGGTTACGGTTTGGTCCGGGTTCAATGGTGCTGGCTGTGTCAAGAGACCGCCTCACCAAGTGTGTTTACATTTTTCTTCCTCTCACCCAGCTCCATGCCGTCGCGCGCAGCACGAGTGCAGCAAGCTGTGTAATTCCTGCATAGAATTAACGTACTGTGAAGACACGCTAGGCCTCACTACTTTCGCAACCGATCGATGCCTCCGAATGCCCGTCAGGAGGTGGAACATCTTCTAAAACGCCCCGTCACACCGCGGAGGGCTTCATCGCGCAATCGTACGCGCCACCAACTATTTCCTGTACGCATTGCGCCCGTCGGTTCCCCCTCGGTTTTGTGGTGGCTTAGACGCTTCGGCGCTCACGTGCCCATGCGCACGATTATGGACAGGCTGAAGTGGACAGAACCTAAAGTGGGCTGTCAGCAGGCCCGCGGGATTGCACAACCCCGTTTATGGGCCGTTTTGCTAGTGAATTGCGCGCGTTTGAGGGATGGCATGTTGACATGATCCAACGGTCAGGCGTACCCTTCGGTGTTTATGCATTCATTCCAAGCTTATAATACTCCGACGCTTATGATGCTTCAAAAATCGGCTATTCTTCATAATGAAACGAGAAAACGACGTCATACTGATAGTAAAAAAAAACTTATTTAAATTACTTCGGAAGAATACATTAACCAACACCCAATTAAGTCTTCAGAAAAAGAAAGAAACGTATAAAAAGTTATCTCTAAAGAGCAGGTACGATCAGTAGAGGTTGGTCAAACCGGACTCTTCCCATCGCGACATCGACGGGATCGAAGATGAGCTATCAACCCAACCGGAAATTAATGTGTAACAATCGATAAAAGAGCACTCACGATGCCACAGCCCAGCCCATTACGGCTCATGCTGCAGTCATCAACAGGGTTCGTAATCGGATGCGATCTTCATACCCATCGCCGTCGTTGTCACCGACCGTGTTGTCCCATCCTAGGCGCCGAAAAAATCGTCGAAATTTCTACCCTCTTCGAAAGTGAACCGACAAGTTTTGTTGTCGAAACAAACGGAAGGAACGTGGTGTTGGTGGTGAGCGCGTACCGGCAAGAAGGTCGGGTTACGGTTGCGATAATCCAAACAGTCGCCACACATTCCGCCGGTCTGGATAAAGAAAAAAACGTCGGCCGTGAGCGTGATAATGAACGGCTTCTCTTCTCCGGCTTCGACGCCAGATAATGGTATGTCTCCCCGACACGACACGATTCATCAGACGAGGACAGCAAAAAAAACCAGCACGGCCCCACACACCTGTTACATAAATGTTGATCACTTTCATTTTGCATTTTTTGTTCGGCCTCTCTTCGGCGACGGGTCGGGCCTCTGTGGACGGACGTACGACTGGGTGAAGGGAAGATAGTCCCTTCTGGTTTCCAGCTCCTCCGGAACGCCGGTACACCTGCTGGGATTGTTATGTTACTCAGTCAGTAGGTTTGTCTGGCGACTCCTACCACTTCCTATCGGCCCCAGCGCGCGAAACCGAAGTCACTCGAGCAGTTTTCTGTGAGCCAAAAAGGAGAAAGCATTTCTTCCTTCTCAACAATTTCCTACCCGAGCGAGCGTTCATGCTATCAGAATGCGGCAAATGTGCATGTGTGTTTTTTTGACGAGTTATGAACGGCTAAATTTAAAATGATATCACAATTTCAATGTAAAAACGCCCGATATGTTTATTTTAATAGTTATGTAAAAAAGTACTAAGTGTACACTTTCCTAAGACTGAAACACCCATGTATGACTTACAATTTGGAGAATTTATAAATTACGCTTGAATACTTTAATCATTTTATCTTATAAAGATTTATGAAATAAAAAATAGCATTAAAAAACAGTCAAGTCGTAATATTCTGTTAATTTGCCATATTATTTATGTTCAGTATTTTAGACATTGTTTCCATTAAATTTGAAAATACTACCTATAAATTCTTACTTTGATCTACAAAAGAGAACGGTTTGTTATTTTGCCCCATTGTTTTAATTCATTTTATTATTTTCGTTATTTTTTAATTATTTTATTTTATTGTTATAATTATGTTTTTTATATTCAAAGTTTGTAGGATTTTCTACAATTGAATCTAAATTGCCAAAAGCAAAGAACATCACTATTATTACGTACTGGAAATATTCCAAGGGCAGTTACAAAAAAATATATATTTAACAGTAAATCATGTACTACAAGAAAAAAAACATATAGAAAGTGAAGCGCAAAATAGCTGAGAGGTCCAGAGTACTCCAGAAGAAATGATGCTGATGTAACTGTTACCTGCACGAGCGACGAGCGCAATAACAAAGTGTTGGAGGAATTCATTAACGCCACCTCTATTGCACAACATCGACAAAACATGATGATAACTTCATCGATTTTAATACGTCAAATCAAACACACACCTAGTTGTGTTAATAAATTTGCAAAATCGAAATACTGCTTCGCACGCACTTTGTTGTGCATTTTGCCTTTGAGCGAAAGCATCCACCCTCGCGCGAATAACCTTGAGCACGGCTTTTTGCGTCAAATTTTCGAACATTAGCATCGCATACATTAGGACGTACCGTAATGTGTATAATGCACGTGCTAAAGTGCGAAAGTAAATCCATCATCTCGAGCGATTCGATTTCCATTTCGTTTCATGTGCTGAAACGTCGGTAAGCGTGTTTGTTGCCACCGCCGATTTGTTGGTTGGTCGTCTAAATTATTACATCGACCATCCACAGGACAGGCAATTCGGAAGCGATCCAAGTCCGCGACCGGTGACCAAAGTCGATCGAGAAAGTGCCGAGGGAAGCAACACGTTGTCACGGTTATCTCGGATGTGTTAATGCTTAAAGCACACCCGTTGCACATGTGTCCGTGCCGTTGTCATCGTAATAGGCTGAAGAAAAAGGAAAAAGGCATATCTTTCATGCCAAACGGTCGTCATCGGAGTCGACGGCGGCGTGACCACCATCGCTACTTCGTTACCCGGCGCGTAGCAAATCCGGTCCGGCGAGTGTGCATTGTTGCACCATCGATTACGGGTTAGTAGTGGCAGTCCGTGGAAGCCCTGCAATGCGCCAGCGCCTAAACAACATCAAGCCAACCATCCAGGGGAGAAATTGGATCAGCGACTCGTGTTAACCCGATACCCCGCAGACCAACTCGGTCGACGTGCAGACGCGTGCGTTAACATCCATTACGATGCACCGGCGTTCGATTACTGCCAGCTATCGTGGCCCTAGGACGAATAATTTACTCGCACAGTTTACTTGCTACAAAGTAAACGCGCAAAGTTGATGGATGTCCCTTTCTGAAACGAATGTCGGAATGGATTTTCAACTAAATAGGATTGCTTTTTTTAAGTCCACCCCGCAAAAAAAACCGAATCTTCCACGTTCGCTCCCAAAGTTCGTTGGTTCAACAAATGCCAAGTAAACAGCTCCAAAAGTGCTCCAAAAATCACTATCAAAATCTCCCGCCGTGCGCACTCCCCAGCGAAAATGGGCTGCCCATAATACATCGCTCCCTATGCAAATGACCACGAAAAGAAAGGACCTGCGCGGCGAAAGGTGCCGCTGTGGACCAACAGGCATCGTCTCCCCAACCGTTTCCCGAAATCTCCGACGATCCATCCAGTCATTCCCCCGAAAATGAAACGATAGAAAAAAGAAAAAAAAACAACAACACCACCGCCACAACTCCACTATTGCGCAATCGGTGCCACTCGGGCGCTGATTATGACATTTCTAAATCACATAACCTCATCACCTTCCGCTCGATTCCGGGCGGGAAGCTCAGGGGACGCTGGACGTACAACAGCGGGCGCAAGCGCAGACGGGTGAAAGAGAGCCGATCTGGCGCTCTTTCCAGGAGCTCCAGCCCTGGCGGAGTGTGTGTGTGTGTGTGCCATCAGCGCGCATGATCGTTAGACATGCTCAGATAAAGTTCAACCACGGACCGGGCGGACGAACAGAAGGACTGACTGCTAGCGGCCGGGCGGGATGAGAGTAAAACGTTAAAAACAAAGCGGTAAGCGCACCGTGAAGTACCCACCATCAAAAGCAATTACTTGTGGCGGTTGTTAATCTGCTTCTTCTTTGCATTTCAAACCACCGTGGCTTCTCGGCGCACTGGCCGCGGCGCTAGCCTCGCGTTGTTTGGCCTCCGTAAGGGTACGGGCTTTTTTTTTTATTTTTACTACGACCACTAAACACGCTCAAAACACCAGTGACACAGAAAAATGCCGTGGCTCGCCGTCGGGTGGCCGTGCGGTTGATCGAGCATACGAGTGCAACCGTGCCGGGTGCATGTGACGAAAGAGCCACTTCAGGCTAATAGTATGCTTCCACCCGTTGCTACCGCCTCCGGCGCATCTTTACGCTTTGTTTCGGTTTGAAGCGCTCGGCCGGTAGACATTTGCCCTTTTCATGCCAAATGTACATTTCCCTTTGCAGCTTCTTCTTCGTCCCCGGAGGAAATCAAACATTTGGTGATCTGTACTAATTTTGCATTCTATTATATTGTTTTTCAAGACCATCGGACCACTACAAGAAAGAATCGGGGGTTGGTTAAACGGGGGTTGGTTTTTATGTATTTTTAACTATAATTTTAAATTAAGGAATAATAATTTAATTTTTAATCGACGAAATTTATAATCATAACTAACTTTTAATTATTGTAATCGATAAATTTAATCACTTTGGTTGTTTTCTGAAAACTGAACAACTTTGGTTGTTCTGAAATATGATTTGAGCTTTAGCATGACGATGACATAGGTAAAACCAAACAGAGTTAAATTCATAGGGGTGGAACGGGTAAGGGTAGAGAAAAATTCGTACATTTAAATGGAATGTAGTTCATTAGGTAAATGTTTAAAGGTAGTTTTCACAACCAGGCAACCAAAAAATTAAGAATTACCTGTTCGAACAAGTTAAGTTTTGAACAAGAGTGTTTTGAACGTGTGATCGTATGAAGGTTGAATTAACTTTTGTAATTTCTGCTTGCAATTTTGCAGGATACTTTAAAATATTTGATGATGAAAAAACCATTTTTTCTAATAAACCTTCACATTTTCCCACGACCAAATTAGTCCGTTTTTTTTGCATTCGCTACGAATAAAAGCTTATGCTTCCTGCAATAGTGACTGAACCGTACAACATCTCAGATACTAATTGGCAAATCATCACCGGAAAGAGAAACTTTTACTTTCTACCGGTTCAATCAATCGCGTCATGATAAGCGAATTATCATTTTCAGCGACTCGATTGAGGAAAAACCATTTTGCACGAAGGCAACATTCAGTACCGTGACTTGTATTGCGTCATCGCAAAACGCTTGCTTCTTCTATTGTACCTAGCTATTTCCAGATGGCTATCCGCCACAAAAATGTAGGACAAAATACATCATTTGAACGCGCAACAAAGGATTGATTTATCATGCGGACTAAATATTATGAAATATCTAATGCGCGTCCACTGGCTTCAACCTTTCAAATTAATGATATGAAATTTATCCTGGCAGTGAAAATTAATCGATATCAGTTTGTACTCTCCATCTGAACGCTTTCCCTCCTACCGTATTTGAAGCCTACAGGCTTGTAACCCATAAACGCTCACGATCGAACCGATCGTGTGTCCGCAAAACAATTTTGTTTATCGCACGTATTTCACCTGCGAGTTAATTTTTACGCACGCTTGCGTTCGGGAAAGGAAAGCTTGGTTCGAACCAGAACCATCCGGTATGCGCATTCGTCTCCGTCCATTATACATGCAGATGATTTTCTTTAAGCTTCGCCGTAAATCAATGATAACAGCTGAGTCAGCTGTTGCAATTATGGTTCCCCGCGACCTTCGGGAGACGAAAGGCAAAAAACAAGCGACTGAAGAGGATCCGACAAGGGCAGGATCGAGAGAAACTACTGGAAGACCTTGGTGCAAGCTAAAACCAAACTCGTACGACACCAAACCAAACCAAAGCTCAACCGCTTCCCATCGAGGTCAAGTTTGACGATGGCTACCAAACGGGTGCTGCAAACATTCCACGCCGCGAGATATTCGAATTTTAAATTCAAGCACAGGACGCAAGCGCCTTAAAAACAAACGATGACACGCTGCAACAATAAAAAAAAATCAGCACACAATCCGTTAGCTGCCGGTACGCTCCTGGTTTACGCTACGACGGAACTGCTCCATGTAGTCCTCAAATCAAAACGGAGGTGGAAACGGAGAGAGAGGTGCGTTAATGTGCGATGTTGCGCAACAGCAGCTTAATTATTAATTTTGAGCATGCGTCGCGACACACGTACAGACGAAGGTGGTAGCCGGTGGATATGTCCCTGTAGAGAGGAACGTCTTCAAGAGGGACAGGTTTTCTGGTTCCGGATGGTTTTGTTTTTTTTTTGTTTTTAGTATGCCAAAGCATTCACCATGAATGGGTTTCGACCGGATGATCGATTTTGTTTTATGTTTCTGCTAATGATTCTATTAATTATTAATAATTTTAATCCCAAAATCGAACCTCATTCAAAATTCAATCCTTTTAGCGTATGGAAACACAAAATCTATTCGTTCTCGGTGAGCTGCTACAGTGTGCCTAGCCACAGAGGTCAAGCTCATAAACAACAATTTCACAACGTGACATAATGAAAATAAAACGGAAGAAAAAGTAACATCCATGCATTGTTTGCGAAGTACATTTGAACATGAAAATTTGCCTTTCACACAACGAGCGGCTGCCATCAGGTATTGTTGCTCGATGGGATCTCCTCGCCTAGAATTAATCTTCCCCTAGTGGGCAATAACAATCGTCAAGGAAAAGTAGAACGCTCGCTGCCACCGGTGTCAATGTCAGCTGGCGGTACCGAAAGGACGTGCCGTTTCATAAAGATGGATCATATTTTTCTGTGTGTGAACCATGCGAACGCATTAATGTAACGGTGGAAAATCAGCGAGTAACAATTCAAAGTCACAAAATCGCACTGAGGAAGTCGTGAAGTGGGGAAGACGTAATGAGTATTCGAGTGCGCTTTGAGCACGTTCCTTGAAGATTTCTTCTTAAGGCTAACAACTATGTTGTATTCATAATGTGAATTATTGCCGAACGATTATTGAATTTGTTAGTGAAGACGTCTTACTCGCGAAGTTTCCCAACCTATTCGTAACACAATTTAATATCCTGTCAACACATTTACTAAATCTAGCCAAATGGGATGCTATTTGTGATCAAAAAACTTTACTCTGATGTTTTACGAAAAAGAAATTGATATATACTTATAAAGGTCACTTTGGCAAGCTTACTGAAATGAACATAATATTTATTTATTTGTTTCAATAAATGGAAGGTTGCTATAATTAATGAGGATTTCAATATTGACCTCTCTCTGCTTCGGGAATCGGTCCTAAGACAGCAAAAATGAGTCATGAGGGGATAGAAAAAACAACAATTCGTTCACAAGGATATGAGAAGTGTGAGTCACCATATTAACAAATATTCTATGCAAAAAAACCCCATTTTATTGCAACCTGGAATGCTAAAGCAGTGAAAAATTCCCAACGATTTTCAGAATGACACCATTTGGGGCTTCACGGATACGCGATACAGCCTCTTGCTTCGTTGTTTTTGTTTTAGCTTTTTTTTTGCTTTCAAATTCTTACCTACGCCAGTGCAGCCTTGGCTCACTATTTGCTCACGATCGCACGAGATCTCGCAAAACCGATCGTGCGCAGCCACGCGTCCATCCGCTGCAGCGCACCGTCCGGGCTCTTCGGACTCTTCTCCAAAAAACTTTCTCCACTCGGGTTTTGCAACGAAGCTGCTGCTGCTTCCGCACGATCACGACAACTCGCGGATCTCGCGGATTTTAGCACGACGAAAAAAGCACACTCGCACCATCGATACACACGCACACACCTCGAAGCTCGAAAACCAGTTCGCCCCGAACGAAGAGCGGGAGAGAGAGAGAGAAAGAGAGACGCAACCAGCGAGAGTATGCTCCCGAGCGGGCTTTTGATTTCATAAAAGCACGATCAGCACTACCCATCGCAGACCAGTCGCTGAGAAGTCGTTTCGGAGTGTGCACGTGCCAATTCGTGGCTTGGGAGTTTGGTGGATTTTTTCGTTTGTTTTGCCTGTTGCCTGTTGCCTGGAGTGTGGTAGAGTCGAAACGGAACGGGTGGAAGGAGCAAAATCGCAGTGAGGGTCGTTCTCTGGCCACCGGGAACAGCAGTAGCAGCATCACCCAGCTGGAGAAAAAGTGTGCTTTTTGGTAATGTGAGAAAACGGTGAAGTAACTTCGACCGCAGCGAGTGATGTGATTCTGTAGTGAGATTTCGAATTTGCGATCAAAGTGTGCGTGATGAAGTAGAAATTTGTGGAGAGCAAAGGAAAATAGGATTTTGGTTTTAATTTTCAATCTCTTTGTAGTGCGTCATTCTCCATCCAAGTGAAAGTGATTCCCCCTTCGACTGCATCTTAATGCATTCTTTTCTTTCCCTTTTCTCTTTTCTCAGGATATAATTTAGTGAGGAATAGAAAAAAAAACACACGATTTTACATTGTGATACAGTGATAGTGATAGGTGATCGATTGCAGGTGATTGCGTAGTAACGTATATCTCGCAGCAACGACTCAAACGACTTGCTCGAACAAACATCCAACAAACAAACCAAGCGCTGTGTTCGCCTTATGTTTAGTTTTTAGCGTAAACCGTCCAGCGTCTTTACGAAGATGAACCGAATCACAACGACGGCAGTCCGTTCAGCAAGGTACGTTTTTTTTATTATCATCGTGTTTTATAAGCTTGTCCAAACATCAAACGTTACGCATTTTTATGAGCGAACTCTGGCTCCACATTATCACTCCCATGCTATGCTACGACGAGCACCACGCATTCGTGTCTCATTCGCGTTCGTTATGGATCATAAACGGTATATGGTATGCAAAAGTGAAGAAATCGCTGCACACAGCTGATATAAAAATTGCAAATTCAAATTGCTTTATTTTGTGGATGAGTACGGCATAACGAAAAAATGGCAAGAAAAAAAAAATAGAAACATTATTATTTTAGAATCCCTAATTGACAGGAATGTAAATTGATATTAGAAATTTATTAAAATATTCCCATGGTGTTTGATTTGTGCCTAAATGGAATGCTGTATAAGAAAAAAAAGTGTATACATGAAAACAATCTTGAGTGCGATTATTTTAAATTGTGAAAAATATTGAAATGTATCAAAATTTATTGGGACAAAAAGTGAAATTTTCTACCCATGTTCTCGCACGAAGCCTATTATCTTCATCAAAGCCCCCCAATTACTGCCGCAAAAATGAAGACACCCACTGAAACGAGCCCGCTGATGCAATTATGTGATCAACCAGATTAATTCGCTGCTGCAATTAATCCAAATTGCAAAGCCACCTGGCACTGGGTCGGCAAACAATGGGTCGCGACGCCTTCCGGCTAGCCGAATTCTTGAGAAATGTTTGTTCTCGGACGCCCGCCAGGCCTGGCCCGGGCGCACTAGCCAAATATCCATGATTTATGCACTCCACCCCTCCACGCAATTTTCAGCACCGCACCGAGCCCGATTGCACAACGATGGTTTGTTCCTCGTGCCGAAAATTAAATTAAACCTTGCTGCTGCTTTGCCGCCCTCCCTCTCCTTTCGGTGCTGCATAATTTATTTCCTACGCAACCTACGCAACGATGCCGGAAGGGCACGAGAAGAAAACGAAGCAAAAATGTGCACAAAAGCTTCGACTTATTGAGTGCCTCCGAAATCATTGTTCTTCACCCGTTCACAGCGTGCGGAGCCGGTGATTTTTTTTTTTTTTTTCGTTCGTCTTTTTTGAGAGGAATCTGTTCACAGCACAGTCTCCCGTGGTCGCCCGAAAACTGTTCGACAGCATAGTTTACACACCCACCCACTGCTTTTCTCTTTTTCGTCTTTCATTTCGTGCCGTTTCACTGTTGGCGAGTTGCGTAAGACAAAAAAGGCCAATTTCCATCGCTGGTATCAGTGCGAGCGAACGAGAAGCGGAAATCTTCGCGTGATGTTTCTTTGCTCTTTGCTGCGAGCTTTTTATTGATGGCTCCCAAAGGGTGTAGAGAAAAAGCAATAGTTTAATATTTTTACAACATCGTGTGCCGAAATTTTCAAACCCGATTGTTTTCGCTGTTTGCTAAATTCCGAAGCAAAACAATCGATACATTCGTATCATTTTACAATTTTCGCCCGCTAATAGGTTCAGCGCCAAAAATAGGAACGAAATTCACCTTGCAACAAACAAAATAAAAACGGCTAGTGAAAAAAAAAAACAAAACCCACACACACACTCTTCGTCTTTGTCGGCAGCCGGCAAATTCGTGATTGTTACAGCATAGCTCCCCACAATTCACTACGAGTTAAAAACGTGGATAGATCGCAACCGCGCTTCGAGTGGTTTTTCTATACACAAACAATCAGGATCGATTGACATTTGCATGGAAGTTAATTGTACATATTAAAAAAAAAACTACTATTAGCAGAACACCTTAAGCAAAAAAAACGGGAGTAATTGTATATGCTCCATGACAGATATACTCACGAAACACGGTTGGAGTTTCGACAACAATCACTTGCCTACAGACGTACCAAAACCAGACTGTTTTTGTGAAAAGAAAAACCTGTTGCCCCCGTCGTCGTCGTCGTCGTCGTCGTCGTGTTGCTTCCTATATTATTTGTCTTCCTGGATGGTCCGGGCGGTTGGGTCCCTCTCCTCCCCCCCGGAGGGTTATTATCCAATTCTCGACAGGAAACGATACCCGAAACCGCAGCACGCAGAAGACTACCAGGACCGGTTCACCCGAAATGACCCGAACCCCGGACACCTGTCTGGTTTCAGATCGACAAATTGTGCCTATAATGCTCTCCTCCACCTTGCACCTGCAGCCGCGTGGTCGAAAATCGTTCCGTTGCCGGTAATAAATCGTGACCACGAATCAGAACGGCCACGGTGACGTAGTCCTGCGATCGCGCACGTAATCATGCACTACACTTCGGGATCCTTTCGTTTGCGGCCGTGCGCTTCATTAATAAAACATAAGCTTTCCCGGGGACAAAATAAGAGGGTGTGTGTGCGAGCAGGCTCGCTCGCTCCGATAACCTTCTCCCTGTTACGCCATGCACCGGGCAAACATGCGAGAAGACCCCCTTCTCCATAAAAAAAAAAAAAACAAAGCGAAACCACCAATTTATTATGCACCTCGTTACGGTTTATTTCGTGTTTTTTTTCGGTTCAATTTTTCGAACCATGCGAACATAACGCCGTAAACATAACTTGCGCGCATCATGCGTACACATGTTTCAAACACTTGCGGACGTTATGGACACCTTTTTGAGTGTTGCCAAGCAGCCAGTACGACCGAGTTGCTCGTACAGATAAGGAACGATGCAGTTGGTGCGGCTGTTAGTAACACCTCCAACCAAAGTCACCGGCATGCGGTGGGTTAAACTAGAAAATTTTTAGGTCACCCGGACCTGGTTTCAGCTTTCCCGGACGCTTGGCATTGGCACCCGTGCTTTTGGCAAACGGTTTCTTGAAGGCCAATCAAACCTCGAAACGCACTCGTGCCGTGAATCATCGTTAATAATTACATTTTAACACGTCTTATTTGTTGCTCACGCATGGTCCGTTTCTTGCAGGATATCCATAATCGTAACACGTATCACAATTTACGTTAGAAACCATTTCCAAAACACCATATCTTCTGTATTTTTAATGAATTAGAGAACGACAAAGAATCTCCCGATTTGATGATGAGATAAATTAAGTGCATGAATTTTCATGAACAACCACAACACGCGGAATGCGGAAGAACACGCGACAAGTTTTGACGGGTTCGTCGCTTTCCGTTCACACCCGCAGAAGTCTTTCGTTCTGCAAATGGGACATTTTGACGCTTTTGAAGTGTGTTTCGTATCTATTTCACCTGAACGCACGGTGATGAAATTCACAACGGATGTGTCAAGTAATTATTACCCACCCCTTTCCTGGTCACTTTTCACACAATCGTTGGTCTAAAACGCTGCAGGACACAAACAGCGTGTAAAGCAACACTTTTTTCGGCGATGGATCGCTCGTTTTCCGCACCTTATTATGTGTCTACCCGTCGCTACTTTGTACCGAACTGCGACCGATCTCGCTGCACACGTACGCAAAAACAACCTCGACAATCCTGCGAAATTAGCATAATCCACCGCCGAAGGTGAATGAATTCTCTGCGCCCGACTAGGTGTCTTAGGCATTCCTTCAGTCCAAACTACGTTCACATACACACTAACATCGATGATCCGATCGTGACCGGTTTGACACGAAAAAACAACCCCGCGATCCTACTTAGAACCTTTTTTGAAGCTTCGCTCCGCCGCGGTTGATCATCTAAACGAGACGATTTAAAATCTTCGCACAACAGCCGCCGCTCAACGTCAGCCGGTGGCGCGAATCGACGAGCAGCTGTTGCAGCACGGTCGCTCCCACGGAAATCGCGGTGAAGCGTGCTGCACCTAGAACCCTGTCTCTTGCTCTCTCTCTCTCTCTCTCTCTCTATCTCTTTCTCTCGCACACGCACACGCTGACTAGCTCGTTCGCTCCTCCCGCGTTTCCAATTAACATCATTAACCTTTTTTTCCGTCAGTGTTTTTGTGTTTTTACTCCCGCGATCGATCGTTTCGATTCAGTCGCGTGTGCTGCGCTACTGCAAACCGCAACCTTCCAGTAATCCCGGATTCTGACTCAAACCGCCTCAAAGCTGAGGCAGGGCCAGGAGGGAGAGATTTTCCGGAATTTGCTCATATGTGTGCACGCGCGTCGTTTCTTTGCGCTTATCGCGATGCGTTGTGCGGGCGAATGAAAGGAAGAGGAAAAAAACACACACACCGAGGCGCATGTAATGCCGAAGATCCGGGATCGCGGTACATAACACAACCCGCAGGTTCATAAATCTTTCGCTACCCAACACCGAGTGGAGATTATTTTTGGCATAACGCACTCCGATACCCAAAACGCCACCCCGGGAAGAGGCAACTTCCACCGCAGAAAAGGAACCATTTCGTACACATGACCACGTAGCGGGCCTGCGGTTTTGTAACACCGCACAGCTTCACACACACACACACACACACACGTGCAGAATGCAGGGAAAAAAACCGGCTCCGGGTGGTTTTTGTCACCTCCGGGCACGATCCGGTCCGGAAGGTGTCGTCGGTGTCGGTACGCAGCCTTCCATAACGTGCGCGAGTGCGCCTGACATCATCGCACGACGCCGACCGATCATCTTCTTTTGTTCCGTTCGATTTCCGTCGCCGATATTTCACTTTCGCCCCGGCTGCTGGCCCGCTAGCGCTGGGTGGATAGTGATCGCGCCCTTCTCTACCTGGCCGACCGGAGGCGGAGGTCTCTCCCAATGCAACTGTCAAACTCGTTCGAGTCGGCGTCAGGTTCCGTCGGTTGCATTTCCTCGTTCCGTCTTTAATTAACATACAAAGCAGGGCGGGAGAGGGAGCTTCGACGGGACCAGTAGGGGGGGACGAGGGGACGGTGATCTTCGCGCGTCACCGCACCGCGCATCGAATGATTGATCGCACGCTGGCGGGAGGAATGCCACGCTCGACCTTAACGCCAACACCGTAGGGTCTCTCAATCTGGCGTGAACTTGAAACTTGACAAATGGTGACATTAAACACCTGGCTCTTCTTCAAATAGCCAAACGCAGCAGTGTCGACGAGAACTTCACCAGCAGCAAGAATACATTTATACAAATTAGTACGCAAATCGACACCGATTTGTTCGTGCTAAACCAGTCATCAGCAACGTCGAAATCTGACTTCGAATTGTGTTATTTTTTAACTTAAAAAATAAAAAAGTGTTTACAAGTGCAAACCAGTCACCCGTAAAAGGTATTTCTAGTCGAACCTACTTTTTGAGAGTTCACATGTTTTGAAACCATCTACATCCACAACCAAGCGTCGCAGCAAGGTTGTTACTCCCGCACCGATTCGGAAACGAACAACAACAAAAAATGCCTCTGCTCAGACAGATGCAAATCGTCAACCGGGCGCATCAAGCAGCTCAAGGAGAACCGGTCTGCAAAACGCAACCAACGGATACGGCACACAAATCGTCTCCTTTAGCCGGCGGCGGGAGCGACGGCAGAGATGTTCTTTTTCGCACAACTTCCAGAAAATAGACACCTACCCGGCTTCACGCTCGTGATGTGCATTTGATTGCACGTTAGTGTCGCGGGTGCGAAGTTCTTATGCTGCAGCATGTTCCACCGCACCACCAGCTGGTGCCGGCCAATTAGCAACCAGGTAATGGGACAGTTTAATTTCAGTTCTCACCTTCACACCGTTTCACGAAAAGTGGGATACTGGTGGATAATTTAATGTAATTAGTGAGCCCGACCGGGGGTTCCTCGCTTGCTATCGGCCGTTGAAGTCGTTTGATTCCAGCGGCGTGAAAGGCGCGATCTCGGACCCGCGGGACACTTCGTGATCTAACCGACGAGCGGACGGTGATAAAGTGTTAAAAAATAGCTATTTCCGTTCCGAAAATATATCCCTATTTCGCACCGCGAACACAATCGGCTGCTGTTACTTAATCCAACCACACCGTAAACCGATCAAACATAAAAAGTCTCCTCCAAACGACATCCCAATGAACGTCCGATCGTCGCTTGATCGGGGACCGATCGGAAGAAGTTATTTCCCCGGCGTTATAAAATCGTTTTTTTTTATATATGTTTTTATTTGCCGCACGTTATGTCGCTGGAACAATGATTGGCACTGGCACGAAAGGGAAGATGAGACGGCCGATCGGTGAAAGAGCTTCACTTCCTTTCGCAGATCGACACAAACACACACGTGTAAGCGTGCGCGAGCGTGTACGCACGCGTTTGCTCGGCTCGTCTCGGAAACCATCACATCACACCCAATCGAACAGATGAAGTAAGCGGCAGCAAAACCGATCGAAAGTGAATGCTGCTGCCCGTCGCGTCCCATATTGCGTTATGCGTGAAAGTGTGTGCGTTTGTGCGTTGATGCGATGCTTTCGTTTTCCGCACTCCATCGAAGAGACACAGGTTCATTTGAATAAATGTGTGCTGAAGAGAGGAGATGGGGTGTTTTTTTAACTTAAAATTTCTAAACCAACCAATTCGCTCCGTGCAATGAAATCGAAAACGTTTAGCACTGATTTGCTGCGTTTTATTCGAAGGAACTCGAAGCTTATTATTTCCTTTTAATGATCATGACATTTACCAAAGATTGCTCACGGCCAAACACTCGCGTAGGAGTTGGTTATGATAGCGCTAAAAACAACCACCACAAAAAATCGACCCCAGACAAACTTGCATAAGCCCACAAACAGCCACAAAAATGCATCGTTTTAATGAAATGCTTCCTTTCTCTGCCACTCTTTCTCTGTCTCTCTCTCTCTCTCTGTCTCCCCCTCGTGCAGGTCAGTATCGGTTTGTCGAAAAGAGCCAACTTTAGCAACTATCCGCGACTGACGAAAAGGGAAAACAACCCCAACCGAAAGGGGTTTTATTTGCAGTTTGTATTTCTCCGCCACATGTGTGCACGATGCTTTTTTTCTTCGCCACAATTATGAGTGATAATTTAAGCGCGAAAGTATCGCTTCCAGCTTTCCAATAACTAAAACAATATGTGTTTAACGAAACAACAGCAACCGAATACGGCTTTGACTCGCATTGAGCCCGTTGTCGCCAGGCTGCATTTCCGGCGCGCGGAGAGAAAGAGCCTTCGCAGCATTCGCTGTTTTGCATCTCGAAGAGGCACACACAAGCAAACGGAGCGAAAACACCCACCACCTGAAACGAGTGGTAACTGAGCGAGAGAAAAGGAGAAAGAGAGAGAGAGAGAGGGTGCGAGAGAAAGAATGCACCATTCCGACCAGGAACTGGCAAGGCACCACTGAAGGCACGGGCAGTAAGGGTTTATTGAAAATGAAAGTTTCCCAACCGGGCACCAGACGCGATCGGGATGGTCTATCGTCGCTCTACTTCTGACGTTCGACCATGCAGTTTCGTTGGAAGTTTTTGCCTCACGTCACTTTTACTGCACTGAGGGTGGTTCCATTTCTTGCCGTTGTTATGCTTCTGCGAGGGCAGTGGTGGCGGAAGATCAGCACGGCAGTGTAAAACTTTCTCCCAAGCGAGACGCAATGCCTGGAATCCAGAAGAATTACACCTTCTCTTCTCTTGCTCACAATGAAAATGTTGTAATGCCTTGTTCCTCCATCTTCTAAATCCGTATCCGGTTGACAAATCCGGTACGAAGGACCAATGTTTCGTTAATTCGTCTCCAAATAACGTAATTTTTCTATTTAAAAATGAAAAATATTGGAAAATGTATATAAAACTATAAGAATGAAGTTCCAAACCAAAAAAAAATTGGAGAAGGTCGGCTGTTTCAAAATTCCATATCAGCCGCCTGTTTCGATTATAACTTTTTCTAACTAACGAGACACGCACCATAACTCAAAGCTATGGCCAGATTTCGCCATTTACCAGCTCACATTAACCGTTTAGCCCTGACACCCATGCGTCTGTGGTGTGGGTGAAACGGCCCGGCGTCACCACGGTGCGACAACGGTGTGCAGAAGTTCTAAAAATGGTTTGTGACGAAAGGCTTGATAATCTGCGATAAAGTTGTGACATTTTTGCACATTTTTTGCTTGCACATTGTGCTTTCATCGTTGCACGCGGCTGGCCAGGCACGTTTGTCACATGGCTGCGTTTCGTTTAACGCAATATTGCAATAAAAGGTGATAATTTTGAATAATAAAACAATCTCCGCCAGTAGAAGTATTTTAACGCCTAATTTTATGCAATGTGCTAGTTTATGTGAATACTAAAATAAATCACAACGGCAAAAAAGTGTTTCAATCGTGCGATTTGTTGAGCTTTCCATTGCATCATCCACCGAGCTACCGAGCATAAGCTGCTTTCGCTTTCATCTTCTGCACTCCAGCTGAACAACATTGTACCGATTGCCACTTCTAGTATTTCGCAAAGTTCCGATCGATTCTGTGAACCGTCGGTTCGATCGGAATCTTGCGGAATCGTCAAACTAACACCGCATCGTCCCGAATTGAATCGTGATGTTGGTACATCGTTCCCACGGTATCACGCTTGGGATAGTCCCTTCTCCACTATCCGACGCCACCGCCACTACCGAGCCGTGATAGAGGCCTGGGAACTTCTCGCCGCCACCAGGGCAAATAATGGGTACCAATCTTCTTACACGCGAAACGCTCACCGGTGCATGCGGAAGCTAGGCCAAAACGCATGCACCGCCAGCCGGGGGTGTGTTGCCGTTTTAAAATATTCATACACACCGAACGATTCGCGTTCACCCGCCGCCATCCGACACCGATTTCCTGGAGATCTTCGCAAAACGGCTCCGCCAAAGGAAAGCCATTGAACCGTGACATGGTGCGAACGGCGCGAACGTGCGCGTTTTCCTTCAACCGAAAAGTGTTTATGATCAGCGTTGCGGCGCTGGCGCGATGCTCGCCGTGGGGCGGAGAGCTTTAAAATCATCTTAGCGTGTAAGGTGTTTTGTAATGAAGCTGGCACGAACGAACGACGCCAAGCTACGAGCTAGTTAATTGCGTGGAAAGCGATTAAAATCGGTAGGAAGTTGGCGATCGATAGTATCGAACAATGATAAATATTTACAAAATGCGGGTGTGCTTTTAGTATTTTTTTTTTTCGATTCCGAGAAGGGTTCAGATGTGTCTAATGGTGTCATTGCACCTCGTCAGCCTGTAGGGGTTATGACCTGAGTGAACCTTCGACCCGGAATTCTACGCTTTTAGTGCACTATAAACGTCAAACATGAAACACCCTGCATGTATGCAATCTAGCAGCTAAGTATTGCATCATGGGCTGTACCGTGGTCATGTTCTGCAAAAGTTAAGAAATTTAATTCACAATAAATCTCGCAATAAATCGCAAAACCCCACGACCGAGAAGCGTCCAGACGGAAACGCCATTGTTCGTGCGATTATGGCAAACGAATGGCGGACGCATTCGTTGCTGTCCGCTCGCACTTACGCCAGTCGACCGCGGCAACCTACGCCAAAAATAAGTACGTGCAGAGCGTACCAATGAATGCGTCAATTGGCGTGCTGGTAAAGCAAGCGAACGCTGTCATTACTGCACATCCGACCTACTGCACCAGAAAACGCGCGTCACGCGCGCATTGCAAAAAGGGACGATTTCGCTTTCGATAAAGCAGACGACGATGGGCGCAGACGATGCTTAACCGACGATCCCTGCCCCCCTGTCTCGGGTGTTTCGGCGATGGGAATCAGCTGCGACCGCTGGCTCGTTCAATATGCAAAGGCGAACAGAACACTTAACAAACAAACCACGGCGGTAGTAACAAGCCCCTTTTTCTGTTACCTCATCGCGAGGTAAGAGCAGATTAGGACCCTTCTCTAACCGCACAGCAAGCAACGCTCGGTAAACCCTTCAGGTTCACATTAGCCTGCGACTTTGGCGCCGATTGGCATCCCCGGGTACCGGGTAAGCGACAAGAACAACAAACAAACAAAACCCCCAATCGATCCGGTCCTATAACCTGGCGTGAGGGTCATCTGGCATCAAGCGGAATGTTGATCCAAAGCTCATTTGTAAACGCGCCACGAGGACAGCCGATTGAACGCTAATGAAATGATCATTTCATTACTAGGCCGCATACGAGCCTGCACTTTAGGCGTCATCATTCCGTAAGAGCAGCGGCGCTTCTTTTCAGATGAATTGGTTCTCTATTCACACCGGAATCGATTTTTGACGTACCAACTCTTCTCGATTTTAATTATTGTCACACAATCGAAAACAAATTAAGGCCAATCAGATGAGGTAATGGCTGGCAATCTGGTTACTCAGCTAGCGTATTTGTTAACAACCTCAAGCCAGGATCGATTAAGGTCGTGCGCTTTGCACACGCCAGCAGCATAACACGCGAGCCGGTGAGTAATTGAATTTTACTTGCGTCCAAATAAAAACTCGTCGTCAATTAAACGCTGCGTTTGGCGATGATCGCATCGCACGGGGATTTCCCATCCGCATCGAAACTCGACATTAAAGCAACTCCTTCAGCTCAACCCGGAATGTGGAATGTGGCAATGAACTTTCGGAATCCTAGAACGCTGACGCTGAGAACCAAAACGTCATCAGTCACTAACGTGGCCAAATCGTGAGAGACGGCGTGAGTGTTTACTGAAACACTTCCAGCGTGGCTCCGATGGCAAGTGGTGTGCAAATAAACACGACCGTAAGATAAACAATATCTCTTGAAAACCTAGTACCATCACCGCCCATGGGTACATTGTTCGTTTGCAGATCGGTTTGATGTGCGTCCGATTCCGGCACTCGCGTACGTGCAATTGTCAAAATGATCTATACAACTGCATCGCACTCGACTTTGTTTTTGCCCGACAAGATATGCTATCATCGCATCGGATCTTCTCCCGTTCAGGCGCTGAGTTCGTCGCCTGAATAATGCATTCCTTGCGATTGAGAAGTCTTTTGTTTTGCTCACACACCACGTGCCCTAGCACGACGGTAAATCATTCTGCCATCATCACACCGCACACACACACAAACACACAATGTAGTCGATCGCACGAAGATACACAATCAACCTTAAAAAATCATTCATAATTAACCAACCAAGATGATGATTTAATCAAACAAACATCAGGCAAACAGCACGGACCCCAGAACGAAACGTTCGAGTCGTGCGAGCAACTGCGATCGGCAGCAAGCAGAATTTAAATTAGCATTCCACGACGATATGTCCCGGTGTGGTGACGGCGAAAGTACAGAAGCCGGTCAGGGTCTAGTTGAGCACGGGTGTCCAACGATTTACGATCCACTGTTAGAGACATAAATTGGCAGTTGTGTGTGAGGCTCGGCACGAACATGCGACAGGCGATGCACCGCTCGGCGCTGCTCATCAGTGTCCTCTTTTGGCACATCAGCAGACGACTCTATTTATCCGTCCGCCGTGACGCCATCTCGAGCGGACCATGCTGTCGATAATTGTAGTCCTTCCTGTCGCTCGATCTAGCCTGCGCCGATCACTCAACGTCCACGTTAACGTTGGATTTGATTTATATTCTTATTCACACTCGAATCAGTTCAATAATATAGGAAGGTGCTGCAGCACACACGCGTACAAATGCCACCAATTTACTTTCACTTTTTACCGAACAGGTAGTGTAGGATGCCCAAGGCATCACATTCTTGTCGTAACTTAATCGGCACCCTGCGCGGACGTGTGCGGAGGATTTATTACGCCAAGTGTGCGCTCCGCTGCTGGTCACACATCTGCTCCTGTCCTGCGCAGCGAATACATTTATCTAACGAACCATCATGGACGATAAAGGTCAGATTGCTTTCTGTCTGTTTGTCCATCCTGGGTAACAATGTTGATTGATATGAGCAACGAGTCCCCGAAAAAGGAAGTTACAGACGTATCATCGATCAAGTCAGATGACCACACGATCACGTCACTCTTAAAAATCCGCACGAAGGTCAGCAAAGATTGTGTTTGCCTGAGAGCAATGCAAACGATTCTACATGTCATTCGCAACGCCTGCGGGGATGTTCTGATTGCAAACACAAACCTCAACACTCTCAGCGGGGAGACCCCACTTGTAGTGGTACTCGCGTACTCTCCTTTTCGTACGTAATTCAATTATCACGCCAATCAAATTCTGACTTGTCTGGCATTCTGAAATACGTCCCGTAATGATCGAACTTGTAAATGTTGGGAAAGATTACTCCACGCTAATGATGCACACAACTGTGATGATTCATTCATTCATATCAACCGCCCTCAGGGAGGCCCAGTCGATCAGTACTGACTCAGAACATCCTGCTCAGCTGTACGTAAAACGCCGGCATGACAAGCGAGTTTTGCTGCAGAAGTTGCAGGTCACCTGAAAGGTCTCCCCGATAGTGTTTGGATGGTTTGAATCGAAACTAAAGTGGCGCTCGGAGTGGAATTTCAAGTGGGGTTTTTTTTTTTCTTTTTTATTTCAACAAAATGCCAAACAAAACTAGTCGGTGCTAGAAAATACCGAATCAATGTGGAGCAGAATATCCGGGTCCCGTGTAATGCCGGGCGACCAGGATATCCGGGATGAGTTAAAACATTCATTGGAATGTTAAGACGATCGATGGATGGTACTAATCATCCTGCTGATTTGAATAAATGTGCCTTAATTATTTTGATAACTTGTAATTTCTTTAGAATGATTGTAATTAGAACGAATCTTCTATATTCGATGAGATGCGTATTTGCAAAACAAAATATTTTTAAAATGCACATAGCATCAAATAGATTTGTTATTGTAGTTTATCAAAAACTATATAGTTCAACATATCAATCTCAGCATCAAATTGTTTTGTTTTTTTATTTTGTGTAAAAACATTCTCGGAAGTTTTAGCGCGTACAAAAATTGCTGCTGATTTTCAAAAATTCCTCATGACCGATGCACTAAACCACGCTCGACCACTGTGAACACGAACTGTCAGTCCCGTTGTCAGAGGATTTGACAGTTATTGCTCGCCGCGAACGAATGGGAAGAGCAAAACACAGACAACCGAAGGAAAATTGACGATATTCAATAGTAATAACTATTTTTACCCCTCGTTCGTCCAATCTAAACATCGCGATAAGCATAACGTGACCGAAAGTGCTGTTCGTGAACCACAAATGTAAACCAAAAGGCAGTGTATTTGACATCGAAACCAACCAAGTGCGGTTTCCGCACAACCTTCTGCTGTGAAGATGTCGAACTGGTCGCCAAAAATTCTCGCCATCCGGATCCACTCGCTGGCAGCAACGTTTCGCCGAAGCTATCACCGTAACACCGCGCTCCACCATCCCCCAACGGGCCCACCAAAACTATCGCCCTATGACGTACGTATACGCGCGAAACAGGTTCCACCGACGAGGTGGTGTAGCGTGGAATGGTATCATCATTTCTTTTGGCACGTTCTTCTCCTCCATAATCCGATAGGTAAACTGTATTCTGCGTGCGAACGAACATTCGCAGGAATTTTTCGGCGGTTCGGTGAAGAGCTACGACTCAAACCAGCTTGCCTCGAACTCACCGATCGAGGATTCGCGTAGCGAGGCGAGCTGTGTGCACACGTCCGGTCTGCTGGTTGGGATCTTCGATGGTCACGGTGGACCGGCCTGTTCGCAGGTCATTAGTAAGCGATTAATGCGCTACATAGCCGCTTCGCTGGTCCCACCGGACGATCTGCGCCAGCATATGCTCGGCGGAGCGCAGAGTTTTTCGTTCCTCAACTGCCACAACGACAAGCTAGAGTTTGTGACCGAAATCAAGGAGCTGTACGAGAAAAGCTTCAATCAGTTTGCGAATGAGCTCACGAACACGACGTTGGCCGGGTTCCAGATGCATCAGACGTTGGAAAACGCATTCGTCCGGCTCGATCAGGATCTTTCGCGGGAAGCTGTCGAAATGCCTAGCCTGCGTACGATGTCGGTCGCGATGAGTGGTGCCGTTGCTCTGGTAGCCCATATAGACGGACCCCATCTGCACGTGGCGTCCGTGGGCGACTGTTCTGCTGTGCTCGGTACCGTCACCGACACCGGCCAGTGGGTCGCTAAAAAACTCACCAACGAACACAACTCGGACAACGTAGGCGAAGTGCGCCGTTTGCTCAGTGAACATCCGGCAACGGAGCGCGATACGGTCATACGCGGGGAACGCTTGCTTGGCCAGCTCGCGCCACTGCGTGCGATGGGCGATTTTCGCTACAAATGGTCACGTGAGCAGCTCGAACAACTCGTTGTACCACAGTTCGGCGAACAGGTGATTGCACCGTACTACCTAACACCACCATATCTCAGCGCTTGTCCCGAAATTACGCATCACATACTAACGCCAAGGGACAAATTTCTCATCATCGCCAGCGATGGCTTGTGGGACACGATGAGTGCCATGCAAACGGTTCATCTTGTCGGTGAACACATGTACGGGAAAGCGTTCCTTCAGCCGCTAAAACTGCCGAAGCAGGACATTACACTCGGTGAAATCAGTCAAATGCTAAGCACCCGCAAAGCGGGTCTACAGAAAAAGCCACTCGATCGGAATGCCGCGACCCATCTTATCCGGAATGCGCTCGGCGGCACCGAGTACGGTGTGGAGCACTCGAAACTGTCGCACATGCTGTCCCTGCCGCAGGACATCGTACGACTGTTCCGGGACGACATAACGATCACGGTCGTATACTTCGACTCGGAATATCTGCGGAACTGTCCGACCTGAGGAACCGATACGCCATACGCCGACGAGAAGGCATTTAAAGATGATGCACGGTCTTAAAAGGCTGGTCTTTTTATGGTCGTTCAACACAGCAGCTCAGTTCAACAACGTCCAACCGCTCAATCCGCGCGTGTTCAATTCAATCTCGCGTGACCGTTCAATCTCGCGAGGGAAGTCGTTTATTTGCTAACATTTACGCTTTCGTTCTCAGTGTGTCGAATTGCAACGAAACGAATTGATGGTTTGTTTTTAGTGTAGCGCACCGGAATACCGGGTTGATGTGTAAAGTTTTATTTGTTGATTTTGTAGTTAAATGAATAAATTAAAACGGACTTTGATTGAATTTTGTTTTTCGTTTGTTTGCTTTTTATATTTTCGTGTTCATCAATCTAGTCACACAAATACTGATCGTAGAGTGCCAGGCAAAAAGAGACTTACTGGTATGAATAATTTAAGAAAATACCGGAATAAAATAAAACAACACATGTGGTTCAGCACGGGGCTTTACAACACATAGATGGATGTAATTCGTCATCCGATGAAGGTCACGTATGCTCTTCAAAACACCTCACGAGGACAACCACCACGAAACGTAGCACAAAACGATAATCCGGAGAAAGTGGTCCTGCTCGCCATTATTACGCCATTACGGTCGTCACACGCCCAGAGAGCGCACGTTACTTAACCCTCCACGTCGGAGAAGACCCAACGGTGGCGGGCCAAAGTTCCGGTATGACGATCGCCTCCTAGGAACAGACAAACAGTAACAGCAATAAATAAGTGTGTTAATTTGAGCCGTTGCGCGAATGGATTAAGGGACCAGGGGGGCGGGTGTGTTCCTCCTTTCGCCACGCTCTGTGACGGTGGGGATGCGAAAATAAATAATAGCTGACGAAACTGTGCCCCTTTCCGCTCGAGTAACCCAAACCCTAGTGTTATGGACGATCGGTTGCTCGTGTGATACGTCGCGGTGTTGAGCTACACCCAACTGTCCTGGACGAAAGTGAAACCAAAACATAACCTAATTTTTAAGCGAGTCCCACCCTAGTGGCCGATTGTAGTGCAGGTGATGGCGTAAGACGGATGCCAGTCGCCCCAAACGGTTAGATGATCGGAACCAGACGATACGGATGCGGATTGGATCATATGCTGTGTTTGAGATAAGACTTACATGAGTTTCTTTATCCGATGTTGTGCTGCGTACAATTAACACTATATTCACTTCACTATAAACTATTTTTACTACAATTATCGTTGAAAAACTACAAGAATGAAAAGCGAAGCAATTTCAAAACACACCATACACACAGCATCCTTTGATAGGAGCTGTCAATAGAGCGTAAACAGTAACGGACATAAAAAGGCATACATTTTTTTGCACACTTTTTTTCCTTTGTAGTTTTTATGGTTTTCTTACATATCAAGTTCGTGATATATATGTATATTAATTTCGATTTATGTTATTTATATAATATTTGTAATGCAAAGTAATGTAATGCAAAGTTATGATTTCAAACCTCACATTCCATCCACATTCTTCAAAGAGGAATGCGCCAAAGCTCGCGTTTGCGAAACGGCACGTTAACGTCGCTTCCAGGGGACGCGACTGGCGCTTTGTCCATTGATTCCGTAATGGGAAATAGAGGATTTCATATCATGCACAATCCTTCGCCAAAATGAATGCAAATAATCGAATCAAGCGTTTTCTTTTTTCCCAATCCGATTTTATACCAATCCCAATGCCAACTGCGGAAAAGGTCGCTTGTCCGTTTAGCTAAGCCGCAGCCGTCGTTGATTATTGGCGCATAAGTGATTTATCTCTACGATCGTGTGATCGCGGCGGCTACGTGAAGATGGAGGAGGTATAATCTTCGCCTCCTTTGCTTAACTGCATTTGGTTAGTCCCGATGCAGCGAATCAGTTAAGACCGTAGTGGATAGATGAGATATTGTCAGTATGGATTAGGCTCCGAGGAACCTTACTTCAGAGGTATTCAATAAGAGTGTATGAACTGAAATGTTAGATAACCTTTGCATGTGTTCATCAATTATCAATAGAGTCCTATTAAAGCCGGTCGATCCATCAGTGACTTGCTAAATTTCGTGTCAATCAATGATCAGCTCCTAAAGGGAAGCTGAAACGTGGAACGTGGATTTCAACAAACACCGTAAAGCTTTCTTTCTCAATCGCATATTTGGACGAACGACAAATTACTCACCCAATCACGGGTACACGTGTTGTTTACTTTAACTGTGTCAAGCGTCTCCCGCCCTACGGACATGGATACCGCAACGCAATTGTCCGGACAATAACCAAATCAACGCAAACACGAGCTCCTGTAGCATCGGAAAACAATCCAGACGTGTCGCCTTCTGTTCGGTCTCGGCCCACGCCTACCTGAGGTGGAAACAACTGGTTTTTTGAGGATGTCGTTAAATTTATTAAGCAAATAACAGTATGCCCATGTGGAGGTCTGTAACAACAGATTTGTCAAGCCTCCTCCAGAGTGCTTGGAAAACATGGCACTCAGAAGGCGGACTTGGACATACAATTCCACATGTTTTTCGCTTTCCTTTTGAGAAATGGACATTCAGTCTCCGGTGTTCGAAAACAAACCGGCCGAAAAAGAAACGCTAGTTTATGGCCCCTGTGAAGTTCAGGACGGGATATCGAACGCCCCAAAACTGGTGCGTTCAAATAAAGGTTTTGTGCAACGAATTACTTATTTGAAAGCAGAGAAGATGAATGAATTCATATATGGTCGCATATAAATTTGCGTTTCTTCCCTTTGCCCGGGGAACTGCAACAAATTACTGGCCAGTACGTAATCGGGGATGTATGCACAAATATGCAAACAAGTTAACAAGCGAAAAGAAATTGCGTTCATCTCGAATGCAAGCTAATCGAATTCAACTCCAATCTAATCGAACCATGATCGTTATCCCGCATAGTAAGCGCATTCTTCTCGTCGATCATGGCGCCAATTTTATTGCTATTTATTGATTTTCTTCTTTTTTTATGAAATCGGAAGAATTCAGCTCGAAAGAATGTTTTACTCGTACTATATGGCTGACTATGCTGACACCATCCAAACCGGATTCCCGGCCATTATCATACGCTAGCCGCGAGCGCCAGACGGGTGTGACTATAGGTAGCATTCCTTTCGTGACATCTCGAAAGCGCCACGTGTTGCCGTGAAGTATGAAACTGAGGGCACGCGCGAATGGCGTTCGTCTCAATCAATTAAATATTCAAATCAACATCTGCCGTCTGGGCATAGTTAGCAACGCGCTCATCGCTAATAACGAGCCTTTAAATTTTCTACCAAACGAAATTTCTCAAAACACCACCTGTAGTTTGGAACCGGATTTAGAACACGCTCGACATGAATGAAATCGACATTGATAGCATCATTGACCTTGGCTAAACGAAAGTCTTCCTTTTGGTCTTTCTCCCTAGGTACCGATTATGGCATCTGGCGGCATGTGGTCTATTAGTGCTAGTGCTGGCACATTCCAGCACGGGAGCCGATCTGAAGGAACGGGCCCGTGCCGCACTGCTGCTGGAGAAACCCAACGGTTCCGCCAACTGCCAAGTTCACCAGCCACAACCCTGCCCACCGAGTAAATTCCGTTCGGCGTCAGGCGAATGTAATAACTTCAACCACCGCTTCTGGGGTGCCCGTGGCGATCCATTCATACGACTGCTGCAGCCGGACTATGCCGATGGTAAGCTGAAGCCACGTACATCGGTCGGTTCACACGCCCTACCGGCACCCGACTTTGTCGTCAGCCAGCTGCAGTCGTCGGTCGACGAGAAGATCAGCCATCCACATGTCACGGCCATGCTGCCGGCCTGGGGTCAGCTGCTGGCGTACGATCTCGTGCAAATCTTGTCACCCAACTCGCGCTACCGCTGCTGTCGCAATCAAACGCAGGACAACGTGAACCAGGATGACGTGGTGCAGTGTTTCGTCCGCATGGGTGAAGGTTGCCGCGAGTACAAACGTTCGATACCGTCGCACGATCCGTCCAGCTGTGAGTTCCACTATCGCGACCAGATGAACGCCGCGTCGGGCTTTCTGGACGGCTCGGGACTTTACGGAACGACCGAGAAGGAGATCCACGCACTGCGTACGTTCCTGAACGGCAAAGTCGATACCGGTGCCTGTTTGCGCTGCAACGAACCGGGCGCGATCGGGGCCCTCCACACGGTGCTGCTGAAGGAACACAATCGCATCGCGGAGCAGATTGCCAAGCTGAACCCCGAGTGGAGCGATACGACGCTGTTCTACGAAACGCGTCGCATCGTAATGGCACAGATTCAACACATCACGTACAACGAGTTCCTGCCGATCCTGCTCGGTAGCCAGATAACGAACAATCCCGATCTGCGCCTGGAAAGCGGTGGCCATTACAGCGGCTACTCCAGTGCGAACCGTGCCGGTATCTTTGCGGAGGTAGCGGTTGGCGCTATTCCCGCGTTCCTCACGATGCTACCACCGGACATGTACAACGACTCGATGTCGGCCGAGATTCTGCTTTCCTCGCCGGCTATGCAGCAAACGTTCATCCCGGATCATGCCAGCTTCAACGATGAATGGACACCGATTTCGCTCGCGATCCAGCGTGGTCGCGACCATGGCATTCCCGCGTACCACAAAGCGATCAATCTGTGTGAGAAGCGTTTTGGAAAGCCGTTCGGTGTGAAGCTCAGCTTCGACGATATGCAATACTTCGGGCTGGGTCAGGGCAAGCGGCAAGTGCTGGAGAGCATGTACCAGTAAGTGACAATAACCGGCGTTACAGGGGAAATTGTACTGATCGGTTTCATTCATCGTTTACCCTACAGGGATCCGGAGGATATTGACCTGCTGATCGGAGGTCTGATGGAAACGCCGGCCTTGGGAACTGTCTTCGGACCCACCCTGACCTGTCTGATGGCAATCCAGTTCGCAAACATGCGCAGCAGCGATCGTTTCTGGTACGAAAACGATCTTCCACCATCGTCCCTAACGCTACCCCAGCTCCAAGCCATCCGTCGCGTGACGCTCTCGGGACTGCTCTGCGAAACGAAGGACGTACAACGCGCCCAACCGAAGGCTTTCATCCGCGAAGACCCTTACCTGAACGCACGGCTCAACTGTGAGCAGCTGGCAGGGCTGGACGTATCCGCCTGGCGCTCGGAACAGGATGAGCTGGTGGAGGAATACATGCAGGAGGAACAACCGACGCCTCCGGAGTTCGAGGAACTGAACATGGATCTGATCTCGAGCGCTATTAACAAGGCCAAGACGAAGCTTAACGAGCGCAAACAGCAGGAGTACGAAGCGTGGGTTCGACGTAAGTACTGACCGTAACTTTTCACACGCAGCGAGTTCATGTTATCTAACCACGCTCGTTTGTGCAATTTATCACCCACAGAGGGAGGTATCGATGCCAAGTCTCCGGACGGTACGGCCGCTTCCTTCAGCAAGGCTAACCGAAACGCTCTGATCATCGCCAACACTTCGCTGTTCTATGAGCTGGCCACGAACGAGATCGTCAACTCGCTGCACACGTACGTTTACTTGCTTAATCCCTCCAGAGATATCGTTTTTCACTCCATCTTCCACCTACATTCCGCCATTGCAGTCTGCGACGCCGCAAACGTCAGGTATTCGATAACAATCTAGGAGGCTTTGCCAGCGACGACTTCAGCAACGCGCTCCAGAGCGTGGACGTCAATCAGTTCATTACTGGGTCGATCTCGCCCATCAATCTGGAACCGCAGTGCGAGAACCTGGAGGCTTCCTGTGACACCAGCACACCCTTCCGTACGCTCACCGCACACTGCAACAATCTACGCAATCCGGAGCTCGGCCAGTCGCTGACGGTGTTCGCACGTCTTTTGCCGCCAGTGTACGACGATGGTATCTCGCAGCCTCGCTCGCTGTCCGTCACCGGTACACCGCTGCCCAACCCACGGTCCATCTCTTCGCTTATCCATCCGGATATTTCCAACTTGCACACGCGCTACTCGCTCATGGTGATGCAGTACGCGCAGTTCCTCGATCACGATCTCACGATGACACCGATTCACAAAGGTTTCCACGAGTCCATTCCAAGCTGCCGGTCGTGCGATTCACCGCGCACGGTCCATCCGGAATGCAGTCCGTTCCCGGTGCCGCCGCGTGACCATTACTATCCGGAGGTGAACGTAACGAGCGGCGAGCGACTGTGCTTCCCGTCGATGCGATCGCTCCCCGGTCAGCAGACGCTTGGGCCACGCGAACAGATCAATCAGAATACGGCGTTCTTGGATGCGTCGCAGATATACGGCGAGAATGGATGCATTGGGAAGAAACTGCGCGGATTCTCGGGACGTCTGAACTCCACGATCCATCCGATTCAGGGCAAGGAGCTACTGCCGCAGAGCCCCGTACATCCGGAGTGCAAGTCGCCGAGCGGTTACTGCTTCATTGCCGGCGATGGCCGTGCCTCGGAACAGCCGGGTCTGACGGCAATCCACACGGTGTTCATGCGCGAACATAACCGCATTGTCGAGGGACTGCGTGGCGTTAACCCGCACTGGAACGGTGACCAACTGTACGAACAGGCGCGTCGCATTGTAATCGCCCAGAACCAGCACATCACGTACAACGAGTTCCTGCCGCGTATTCTCAGCTGGAACGCTGTGAACCTTTACGGGCTGAAGCTGCTTCCGCAGGGCTACTACAAGGAGTACAATCCCACCTGCAATCCATCGATCGTAACCGAGTTCAGTACGGCGGCGTTCCGCATCGGACATTCGCTGCTCCGTCCGCACATCCCGCGGCTCAGTGTGCAGCATCAGCCGATCGATCCGCCGCTTCTGCTGCGTGACGGATTCTTCCGCACGGACAACTTCCTGCAGCCGGGACTTGTGGATGAGATTTCCCGCGGCCTTGTGGCGACGCCGATGGAAACGCTGGACCAGTTCATTACGGGCGAAGTTACAAACCATCTGTTCGAGGATCGTCGCATTCCGTTTTCGGGCTTCGATTTGATTGCACTCAACATTCACCGTGGACGCGATCATGGCATTCCGTCGTACAACAACTACCGCGCGCTCTGTAATCTGAAGCGCGCCCAGACTTGGGAGGATCTTGGACGTGAGATTCCGCCGGAAGTTATCGCCCGGTTGCGCCGTATCTATGCGCACGTGGACGATATCGATCTGTTCCCGGGTGGTATGAGCGAGCGGCCACTGCAGGGTGGTCTGGTCGGACCGACGTTCGCGTGTATCATTGCCATTCAGTTCCGACAGCTGCGCAAATGCGATCGTTTCTGGTACGTCTTACGCGTGGTTTTCTCACATCGTAGACATCATTACTAATGCTCGTTTTTTTCTATCTTTCATCAGGTACGAAAATGAAGATCCGGTGGTTAAGTTTACGGAACAGCAGCTGGCAGAGATCCGCAAGACGACCCTGTCGAAGATTATCTGCGAGAATCTGGACATTACCGGTGACATGCAGCGGGCAGCCTTTGATCTTCCAAGCAACTTCCTGTAAGTGGTTTTAACCCGATGCTGTGTTAATAGCACAAATGCGGCAGAAACTTACCTCCTCTCTTGGTTTCAGCAATCCACGTGTGCCGTGCAACTCTATGCCACAAATTGATCTCAGCGCGTGGAGGGAAAACGTCGTTCAGGGTTGCCAGATTGGTGGCAAGAACGTAAATGTCGGCGAATCGGCCTTCCCGTCGCCGTGTACCAGCTGTATCTGTACCAATGAAGGGGTAAGTTAAGGGCACTGGCCTTGCTTCAATGCAACTATAAGTGATCTAGTTTGCCATGACGGTAGCATACTTTGATTTGCACTGTGTTTGTAACGCTTTCTCGCTCGTTCTTCGCACAGCCCCAATGTGCCTCGCTACGCATCACCGACTGTGCCCAGCTGGCCCGCGAGTGGCCCCGTGACGTGATCCTGCGGGACGACGTGTGCAGCGCGCAATGCGGTCTGGTGCTGCAGAACGCCACTCCTCAGGGTCGTAACATTCCGATCAGCTTGCGACCGCCTCCTCAGCGCATTGCTCGGTCGCGCATCGTGCAGCAGCAGACGGCCTCGGTGCCGTTCACCTTCCAGGGCTTCCAGTTCCCTGATCTGACGCAGTTCATCGGCTAGAGAGAAGCGGGGGTGCTGCTGACGGCGTGCCCCATTTTGTACATATTGAGCGGCCATAATTGATAGTTTCTTCTTTCTCCGATTGCTGATTTATTTTATTTCTCATTACCGTGCTCTACTGCCTACTTGTTTACGAAGGTTTACGTCTTTCGTCTATGCTGCGCATTGTGTAGTATGTTTATTGTTTATTTCTTTTATCAACTCTATTACTTCGCCAATGCGTGCGCTCTTTCTTAAATTATGATCTGCCTTAGGACACGAAGGACGTGTGATACACACGGGAAGTTGTGTGATCCGTTTGGTACTTTTAACCTCCTAGCGTCTGTCGGACGCACGTTCGAGCGCGAATCTGCAACCGAGAGGCCTCTTCAAACGGGAAGACGAATGATGTTGATGTTCAAACGCGGAGCTAGCAGCTAGTGATCGTAATGATAATGTAGGGATATACATATACTATGTGTAGTAGGCAACAAACAAAATCTCGCCCGTAGTGTTGTTAGTCTACGCGCGATAGAAACTCGTACCGATAGGGTACCGTCGATTTAAAGTATAATAAAAGGTAATACAATTTTCTGATTAAAACGTTGTGTCGTGTGCTTATTGCTCTCTAATCCGCCCCAAGTCCCAGCTGGGTCAACACGTTCCGGGATAGAAACCGGTACAGATCACGTGCGTCGTCCGCCCCGAAGTAACCGGCTAGCCAGTTTTGAATCGATCCGCCGGCTACCTTCGAGCTTAGTGGTTGGAATGTAAGTGAATACATCAGCAGGCACTTGGCCACGCGTAGCTCTGCGCCAAACTTTCGCAAGAAATCGCCTATGAATCGAACGATGTTGAGAACGATCTTGATACCACCGACAACACCGGATGTCCTGTGGAATAAAGATTAAATTAACATTTATCTCTACATTCACCAAGGTGCACTTGTACCTACATTCGGGATGAAAGAGATTCATCGCGAAGTTTGAATTTGGAGAGTGCCGTTGCTGGATTGCTCCCTTGGCCGGGCGAACTATAGTTCATAGAATAACGCTTCAAATCGTCCCACTCGACGATTTGTTGTTGCTGCTGTCGCTGCTGTGATGATGTCTCAGCAGAACTTACCCAACCTGTAAGTCCACCGTACGTATCGTTCACCAACTGTCCCGAGCAGGAAACAACCATCAATCCAATAAGCCACAACGTAGCCATTCTCCATTGAGGAACAGATAGATCTGTTTCTAACGATCGACACGTTCACCGCATTCCTGAGTTACGGGAGAACTAAAGTCTGTTCAGCTCATCCAAACAACCATTAGGTCCCAGGGACAAGGCTGACACGAATAATAAGCACCGTCATTATGGGTCGTTAAATGTGAAGGATAAAGAGTGGAAAGGATAACGACTTTTGCCAGCTTCGTTTGTGACTTTCTCTTTCACATCGGTTTTCTTCGGACGGCGACCGTTCACGCACACTGTCTATGGTAAATATTTGTTGCTATGGCGACATGCACAGAGCACGTTGTGCAATTGCTTGAAAACATATTTTATCATTCGTCTTGACTGTTTTCTGTTCAAATTGATAAAACGTTTATTGTGTTTATAAACATAATTTATTTTGCGAAAAAGATTCATTATCCCATAACACGGCACAATCACGGAAAAGTATTATTTTTTCGCAAAAAAACTCATAATTGACCCTTGCTTGGTTTTCGGTGTCGGAGGTGTTTCCTTCTTCTTCTCGACAGACGATGACTTGCCCTGGCTGCCAAGATTGGATGCTGGTTTGGCCTTCACCGCTGGAGCAGCCATTTCCTTCTCAGAACCTCCATTTGCCGGCGCCTCATCTTCTGAGACCATTTCGTAATCCTTTACAGTAACTGGGTAGCAAAATAGTCATATTAGAACTATTACATTACACACAAATCATAGAAATACTTACTTAAATATCCATCGTCATCGGTGTACGTCTTCGTGACCAGCTTCTTAACCTTGCCACGATTGCGGTTCACTCTGCTCACATCATTCTCAACCGGTTTCTCCGGCGATAGTGACTTTCGGGAGTTTTCTTTTTCTACCGCTGCCGGTTCTTCCGGCATTTCCTCATCAAACTGCACCAATCGCTCATCGCGCTGTTCGGCCGCTTCTCGGCCATCCAGTTCTTCCTCACTAGAAGAGTCGCAAATTTCTAATATTCGAGATTTCTTCGCCGGATTCGAAGATTTCTTCCTTTGCTGCAGCAACGGTTTCTTGGCGATAGTTCGTTTTTTACCATCCGTGCGTTTTTTGTCGTCCTGCGGAGTGCTAGGAATGACGTCCTCGTCTTCCTCTGTCACTTCATCGTCCGTAATTGTACGTTTACGCGCATTTCCTGCTTGTTTTGTAGTCGAAACCGATTTTACCGATGCTTCTTTTGGCTCCTTTTTTACAGCTCCCACTGGTGTGGATGGGGCCGGAGATTGAGGTTCCTGCTTGACTGGAACAGTTTTCGGAGCAGCTGTTGTCTGGCCCGGTTTTGATGAGAAAAACGACGAAATGGATCCCTTTCCGGTAGCAGCTTTTTTGACATCCTTTTTCGGTGACTGTGACTGTTTGGGGGATGATTTCTTGGGAGAAGCCGTGGATTTCGGTTCCTCCTTTACCGGTGGCTGCGCTGGTGGCGGCGATTGTTTCTCTTGCTTTACTGGCGCTTTGTTAGCCATTGAAAACATATTCGATTTCTTAGGTTGCGTTTCTTGTTTCACTGGTGGTGCTTGGGGTGTATTTTGAACCGGTGCGATAGCTTCTATTTTGCGTTTCTGTGCATCTAGGCGTAAGTTGATGGTACTGAACTCGTTGTCGTTTGAAACGTTTAACGGGCGTACATCCGACGCAACCTCTACGGAGTAAAGCATCTTCGAACTTTTCGGGAAGCGTTTACATATCTGCCCCGTTTTAACCTCGTTTGCCAACTACGAAAAATGTTAGTTTGAGAACCAGCTTCATCTCTTTTGCTTCAGATCTACTCACAGTGATGAATACATTTCCACTCTTGTCGATTCCACGGATAATGTACTCCAGCGATAGTTCCTTTTTACCCTTCTGTTGCTCAATCCACTTCTGGAGAACTTCCAGGGATTGTTGACTACTAAGATTCCAGTTATTACTGATTCGTCTGGTAGTAACCTGAATAACAGACAACAAAACCCTCATTAATATCAAACGAGATTGACAAAATAGTTTCGCTTTGGTGTACCTTTTCATTTGTATCGAACACGATATGCCCAATCTCGCTGTGGCACGTCTTCAGCAGATCTTCATCCATCGTTAAGGGCACTTAATTGATCGACGAATCGGAATTATAGATATTTCTTTGTAAGATTTCTTTTTCTCAACCTAAAATTAGGCTACTCCATCCAAATTACAAATTACCACACCACAACAAATATTCGCGCAATTTTTCTCTAGAGTGACAGTTTAACTGTCAAACGTTGTTTACATCTCCCGCTGGCTTCCCAATAGGGAAAGAACCAACAACTTTTGGATCCGATGACATGAGCAGTGACGGTGATAAATTTTAAATATAAATCCGTTAACCACCGTTAGAATTATGTTGTTGTTCATACAAATTGTAAACAATTGTGTTGTTTAAAAGCGGCGAGCAAAATATCTTTAAAAAGTCCATGAAGTAAAGGCACTACAAGCGTCCAGTTTGTCATGCTCACTAAACTAGAGTACACATTTTGTTCATAATTTTTTTTCAATACGTTATACCTTGCGCGACGGCTACAAGTCGTGGATTACAAAATAAGAATTGTCATCAAAGATTTCATTCCAATAAACTCCCTTTTAAAGAGCTGCCAATTTTTATTATCCATTAGATCCACCTGTTGCTTTTGCATATTATCGCCACAGAATTACCTAAACGTACAATTGGTCGATTAGTTTATCTTTAATTTACCACGTTTACTTCGTTTACGCTTTGCTTAGGAGTTGTAAATTGTCTATCGTCGTTTTCTCCTCATTCATCATTTTTTATTTTAAATCGTACGATCAAAGAGGCCTAACACGGTGGTGTGATGGTGGTGCATTTTGCTGCTGGGTGTTATAAATTTGTTGTCTTATCGATTATATCTTTTCCGTCGTTGTTGCCCCAAGCCGTACGTCGTCCGCCACCCGCGCTTTCAGCAGAACATTTAGTACATGAACACACGTTCACACACAGTCTTTGCACAATGCCACATTGGCCTGTTTGCTTACAGTTCGGGGATGGTGAAGGTGGAATCGGTAGTAGTAATAGTGGAAACGTAATAAGGATTTAGCTAGACCTGCGACCCTTGCACGTGTAATACTAACGCCCTTGTATTTTTTGGTATAATAAACGATACTAAAGTAACATTTGCAAACGACGTTGGTTTACGTCAACTGAAAGCTTTACCCTCGGTTAAATAATAGCTCTACGCTAATGTATGAAGCTCTAACTTATAAGGATAAATGCCCACAGCAAAGCGAACGATTTCTTGCAGAACCAGGAAAACAAATCTAAGGAATTAGCACTTAATTTAAACACACGCCAGACGAACTGGTATCTACGCACAACCGAATAACATTTGGCAAGTGTAGGAGAATGTGGCTTTGCCCGCACATAAATAAACCATCAGATAAAACGAACATTTTCTTCCCCCCAAATAAGGTGTGTCATTCCTCTACGTTTGAAATCTCTACCATCAGTATGAACTAAATAAAGCATCCCGTAAGATAGTTGTTGCTATGCGACGCATCAAATGTATGTTAATCCCATAGCATACGCTTTCCTATCGATGCTGAATTTGCTCCGAATGGTATCATTTGTAACGAAAAGGGACGTTGAAAGATAAAAAAGCAGAAGCCGAAAGTGCACTGGAAAAAAGGAACTTAAGCCGTCGGCTATATAAGCTGCTGACCGGAATAGGAGTAAGAATTGTTCACCCCATTCTTTTAATACTATACACACCAACGCAACTTCACCTGAACTCTGCCTGAAAGAGGGGGTGGCGAGACAATGCAGTGAGAAATATAAAAAAAAGAACCTAACAAACAAAATCGTTCGAAATGCAAAAATAAAGCACAACCAAACGCTTTGTTAGCGCATTAATAACAATCGTTGTGTTCAGTTTAGACTGATAGCAAATGTTCGTTTATGGAAGTCTTCAAAAATTGTCTACTAAATCGGGCCCACAAAGTGAATTCCGCTAATAAAAGCTGGGTAGTAAGGAAACGTTCTCTTGAGCATTCAATTTTCGTAAATTGCGTGCGATTTATGACCCGTCTCCAGTGGCGTGTTCCACTTCATTGCCAACAAAAAGCAGCCTGGAATGCAGCTAAGGCTTGGCTGACGGCACTACTTCAACCAGATGTCGTCCATCGTGTCGTCGTGCAGCTCGTCCACCGGCATCGCCCGCAGCGTGCGCAACGTTTCCATGTAGAACGTCAGCTCCGACACCACCACACCGTGCTGTGGACCGCCATTGTTGGTGATGTTGTTCCGGAGCAGCTGCTCCCGCAGCTTGTCCTTGAAATTGCGCTGCACCGTCCGGTAGATGGCGTGCACCTGCTTCTCCGGCAGTATCGGGGCGATCGCTTCGTGCAGCTTCACGAACTGGCGGCTGATGTTGCGGAACGGCTGCGACGGAACCGGCGGTCGGGCATCCCAATTGTTTAGCTGGCCGTTCACGACGTCACACACGATCGACAGCACCTTATTCTCGATCTCCTTGATGTGGCTGACGAAATCTTTCTCCACCGAATCGTAGCCGGCGGTGGCGTTGGTGTTGTTGTTGTTGTTGTTGGTGGTGGCGCTACCGTTGGTGAGGTGATGTCCGGACGGGCCGGAGGTAGAAGTGTTGCTCGCGCTGCTGGATCCATCGAGCGCGCGGAAATGGCGTTTCACGTGCGGCAACAGCCACAGGACTAGTTCAAGCGCTCGGGACACCAGCGCCAGGTTGCTGCTGGTGATGGTTTTAAGTCCGGCAACGTGTAAAGCGCCCGCCCCAAGCACCAGCTGACAGCAGCGTGAGTTAAAAGTGCGCAACAGATCGACCACGTTCCGGCCGAGCTGGGGTGCAATCACCGGCAGCTGAGAAGCACACCGACAGTACTCACTAACGATCTGCACCAGTAGCAGGGCCGCGCCGACCAGTGCAAACGGTTCACCGTCCACTTTCAGCACCGACTGTGGTGGGGTGATCGTCCCGCTGCCCCCATTCATCTGTCCCCCTTTGCTCCACACAAACTCACCGCGGGCAATACAATCGACCATCGTTTGAAACTCGGCCGGCACTTCCGCCTGCTTCCACCGCTCGCTATCGAGCAGCATGGAAAGCTTCGATTTGCGATCGGTGTGAAATTTCTGCGCGAATCGGTTGCCCTGCGCACAGAGGGCTAACTTCAGTGGAACACTTTGCACCCCGCACACCTCCTGACACCCGTCCCCGAACCGTTCCACAATCTGGGCGAGCTGGGCGATCTGTTCCGCGCTTACCGTGCTCTTCTCGAGGCTTTGGTTGGACACGAGGTTGGCGCAGCGTTCGTGGCAGTAGTTGCAAACACTTTGCAGCAGATTCGCCAGCTTATCCTGCACGACAGCATAATCCGACGCGGAAAGAAAGGCTTCCGTGTCGATGAAGCTCACATCGTCCGTGAGACGGCCCGCACTCGCGTCTGCCGTCTGCTGCATCACATCATGCACGGACCGAATACGGCGCAACAGTTTCAGCAACGTTTCCGTCGCACTCTCGAGCAGCACGATCCACTCGGAGAGGGATAGGCTCTGAGCTTCTTCGCCCGCACCGGTAAGACACAACTCCGCATCGCTCGATGCTATAACCTCAATAACGAGCTGCTTCACGATCGCCCGCACCGTCGTGATGGCTTCGTCCCGGTAGGTGTCGATGAAATCGAGGCTTCGCTTCCGCAGCAATCCGGAGATGATGCATATCAGTTTGTCCTCTTCCAGCACGCGTCCCTCCTCACTGGCGGCGCGCTCCGTAAACGGTCTGTTCAAATCCGACGTCGCGTAACGTTCAAAGTCCGTCTTGAGCATCTTGTCGATCAGCAGCTCCATCTCGGCCAGCTGCGACGGGAGGTGCCGGAAGCAGTGCACCCCGGTAAGTTCCTGGCCGAGAATGTCTTGCGTTGTGCTAATCAAATCGAGCGCCGCCACGTAATCCTGCGTGCTCAGCAGCAACTGTATCATCGGTTGCGTCTGGTGCACCGTCGACATGAGCTTCAGCTTCTCCAGCACCTGGTTGTTGTTGGCGCGGATCCGTTCCGCGCGGATAACCTGCAACGATTCCTTCACCACCGTGTCGTCGATCTGTTGGATCTTCCCGCGCAATCGCTTCACGTTACCAAGCGCTTCCGCCATCTGCTCCATGATTGCGTCCTGCGACGTCATGGCGTGGAAGAATGCGGACGATTTGTCCGATACTTGTTTCGCGATCAGTACCTCCACAATGTCCAGATAGTGGCTAAGCCGTTCCTGAAGTTGTCGGCTCGATTGACGCGTCTGCTCTCCGCCCTCCGTGCCGATTCCGGCGAAAACCGCCCCAAACGTGCCGGGCTGATGGAGCTCTAGGTTTTGCTTTAGAAACACCTCCGGTATATCTTTCAAACTAGCGGTCGCCCCATTCGGTAGCCGATCGCTAACGAGCGCCTGCTGGCTGGTCGCATCCGCCGTCGGAACGTTCGCAATGCGCGTATGGACTCGGTACCGCTTGCCGATGCGTTTCAGGTACGGCTCGAACTGCTCCCACCGGATGTCGGCCAACCGGGCCGAGGGACCGATCGAGACGCCCTCCACGAACCCGTCGCCCCACTTCTTCGTGAAGAAGTTCGTCTGCTTGCCGCGGCTCGGATCGTTCAGCACGGCGGGCAGATTTTGGGCGGCCGAAAACACGGACCATTTTACGTGCGGTTCCTTGTGCAGTGCGTTCACGTGGCAGCGGGTGACGTGCATGTCGTAGTCGCGATCGCTAACACCGTCCAGGGGCAGCGATGAGCACACACCGTTGTAACCATAGCGACACACGTACGAACCACCTTCCACGGTGCAATGCTGCTGGCGAAGATGTCTACGATGGAAGAGGGAGAGAGAAACACAGGGAAAGTAGAGCACAAACGTGAAATAAAAAAAAAACCGTTTTCGATAAGACACACCAGCGGTGGCAGGTGTTGGAGATTACGAAATGTGCCTCCACGAGCGAAGCGTGCCTTTACGTGGAGCGAAATTGTGAGCAGTGGAAAGCAATTAGAGGATCAATTTGTGTTCGACAACACACAGGGGTCGAGAGACCCCTTGCGCGGGTTGACCCCGGCGGCGTTTTGTTCGATTGATGCTAATTGACCTCGAGTTAAGGAACACACTCCACTATCGTCGTACGATAAATTTCATCATGCTCGTGTTTGTTTTTCACTGCAACATCCATCCCAGCGGTTGCTTAGATTTCACGATTCTTCTTTTTCATCCCGATCCGGATGTCGTACCTGATAAATTCGGCGGTGTTTTTGAATAGAAACAAGTGCTGCTGCTGCGCCGGTGGTGACTGCTGTTGCTGCAGGCCGGCCACTGACCACGGTTGAGGCTCGGACCGGGTTGAGGCGGGCGACAGGCAGTACTGGCAGCTTTGCCAGGGTGGTGGTTCCTTCAGATCGAAACTTCCCGAGGTAGACTTTGCCATTGGCACATATTGTTTGCAACGCGGGCGGAACTGATTGGTCCGCCGACGTGCCTTCTCGTACACAAACACACAAAAACACACTCGAAACGATAGGGGCCTTTTAGCCGTCCAGCCCTTCTTTTGTGGGCACCAAAATCCGACGTCGACGTGGGACACCCGTGGCCGATAAAGAGTACAAATAAAAAAACGCACACAACACGACGACGAAAACACAGACACGTTAGGAAAAACAAGCGGGTGGAATGTGGGAGGGAAATCATTCAAAGCTTGACGTTTTTCTTTGCGATCAGTGTGTTTAGAATGTATAGTTGATTACTGCACATCCCGCTGATAGCAAGCCCCGTTGACGCTACTGAAGGTATGCCTATTATGCAGCAGTTTTTCAGCAGTTTTGTATTCCTCCCTTTGCATGAGCTCGATTTGCATAAAAAAGTGATTATGATTGTTTAACGCATTTAAATGCGATTGTTGATATAGACCCATCATAAGGTGATTTTATATACCCGAATTGAAAGTCCTTCAGGACCTGGATGTCCTTCAGAAAAGAAACGCAACCCACCAACAGTTATTGCACGATTTTACTTGTTCATTTTTATTCGTCTTCTATCCGTTGCCTTTTCACTTGTGAAACACCGATAAACATCTAATTTTACTCAATCTTACGAGGAAGATAACTTTTTTTTCTAGTTTGCTTGTTTTCTAACCTGTTTCTCTCGCAGTCGAAAACACACAGATATAGGGAGGGTCATTGTTTCGGGGTTCATTTTTTTCCAATAGTTAGTTTGACCTTCTGGTTCTGCTTGCATCATGCACGTTGAAACATCATTACATCCAAAAACCGACAAAATACATTTGTTCTATGTTTTATCCGCATTTGTGTTCCATCTTCCACCTAGCGCTAATAAACAACAAGAGAGTGAGATGAGTGTGCGCGGATGAAAAGGACATCGGTCCACATCCCATTCACGGAGTCTCGACCAATAACGCATTCCGCCGCACAGGTTTTTGATAAAATCACAATTGCGTTCAGTTTCATCACCGGATAGCAGAGTATTAGTGCGTTGACTCTATAAGAGTCTTCTCATTGCTTGAAGATCTACTACTGTCGATCCTTACCGACGGCAATGTGCAAAAACTGACGCTTTCAAGTTGTTGTACCATAGAATTGTTTGGTTAAGGGAGGTACTTTCTACAGTCGGAAGGGGCACAAGGATTTCGTTTTTTGTTTTTACTAGTTCTTATTATTCGTTCGTCTCTGTATATAGCATTTGTACAACATTCGACCACGGTGTGTATATCGTAAAGCATATGTTCGTTAACATGGGAGAGAAAAACTTAAGCAAACAAACTGTACAAAAACAAGCTTCACTCTCCATCAAGCGCAACAAATACGTTTCCAAAACCAAAATGCGCAAGGCGTACAAATTTCAGGTTCCTTTCTTGTTTCCTTCAATAGGCCTGGACCTGTCTTTAATTAATTGTTCTTTCCTTCCTTCGGTGTAAGCACTCAGTTGACTCCTACTCAAAAGCTAAACTACAACCTGCCAGATAGGGTGTGTGTGTGTGTCAACAAGGTTCGCTCGTTTATCGTCTATCTAAGTAAGAGCCGGCGGCGTAACTCGTAAGGCGCAGTAGTTTTAAATTTTGTTCTCTAAACACAACCATTAGGCAGCACGCGCGCGCAAACAAATTTAAGGATTACTGTTGTTGTTACCATTAAAAAAACGCTGCTTAACCCTTTAATCGTCAACGATTAGACGCAGTCCAATATATATACGTAGTAAAAAAGCAACATGATCAAGACAAAACAAACCTAACGCTCGCTTTTCTGCTGTGTTAATAGTAACTAACCATATTCGTTTTTGTTGTAGAAAAATAATAATATGAATTCATCTCTCTTTCTCTAATTTCCGACAATCGGATCGAATATAAACTACTACACTACGGGCATCACATATTCCACATGTTCCATAATTTGCTGTCCTTATCGACTAAGATGACTAAAGACGTTTTTTTGTGTTTTTGTTCGTTTGTCTCTTGGCCCACCACTCGCACACTCACTTACGCTCACACTTGTACACTTCATCGGAAGTAGGGTGACAGGTGGTCGGGTGGCGGGAAAAAAACACTAAAAAACTTAAATTGGGCCGCTTTGTTCATAATACGTTCATTATGTCGTTCGTGCAACGAACTTCCTCTTATTAGTTGTAAAGTGGGAGAAGCCATTTTTTTACACTCACTCTCTGGTTTGTAAGCAACGTTTAATCCTAAAAATAAAGCCGACCTAATACCAATATATCGAGCTGTATCGATTAACCGTGTAAAAGGTGGATTCGTTACGCTCGCTACGAGTTGGTGGAAATAGTAGCATTAATGCTTCATGCACTGTTGTGGACGTAAACCACTGCTAAGTTGTACCGAATCCATCTTTTAGGCCATTTTGCTTGTCACTCGTGGCTAATAATAGGCTCAAGCAATAAACCCCGCTTAAAAATCATCAACTTCTTCTACTATTTCCTTTCGCTTAGAGCTGACACCTAATTCAGTGCCTCAGAAAGCGCAAGGATAAGGGACAGAGGAAAGGGGCTTGCCTTGGTCGTTCGAGGGTATGTAAGTCAGTTTGTATGATCTATCTTTTGTGTTATGAAATATCAATTTTATCTACTGAATCATCTTCATTTATCATCATTTTCAGTTTTAACATCCCTCGTTTTCCACCAGTATCGCCAGCAGTGCCTTTCTAAAACAATTCCATTTATCTAACTCACACGATTTCGGCTTACGGCAACAGTAAAACTTTCCTATAACATCAATTCGTCACATTCCGTGTTGAAACCAGCATTGCATATTTTTGTGTATGTTGAAGCATGAGAGACGCGACACTATCGATACTAAATCGATTACTATTCGTTCGTCTAGTTGCGCGGTATTTGCGTGTGATTTTCTCTACCAGGTTTTGCATGTGCTTTCGTTTCTATCGTTCACTTCTTCCGGTTTATCCTTCGCACTACGGTCACAGTGTATCAATAGATCGTTGTTCTTCTAAAACATTTCGCTATACTTTGTGGTTCTTCTGGAGGGTTCTTCAATTTTTACACCTCCTGCATCAAACTTGTGTCTTCGGGTTTCAAATGTAAGTGGCACTTTGAGAAATTGATCTATGTTCATTTTCAATACATATTATTCTATTTTACTGGCTCGCTAACGATATTTTTGCTTTGTCAACTACTTGTTTGCATCCATCGGTGCGAGAGAGACATTAAGTTCAGGTTTCCAGGGAAGCAACGATGGAAAAGATGACATGTTCCATACAAATCGCACATTTCCAACCGTTACCTTCTTTCACTCTCACTCTCTCGCACATAAGTTAGGATTGACAATTACTAAAACTTAGAAGAATGTGTCATCGTGAACGTAGACGCTGGTCGCATGAGAAAACTGCCAATAATATAATTGCAATTGATGACAAGACGAAAATGACGGTCATACCGTTCGGTGTGTCTCTTGCTCTGGCGTCTGTCGCAAATATGTTTGAACTATACTCTGGAAGCGTTTTAATATGTTTGTTTCTTCTCCTTCTCTAATCAAACCTCAGTTTCAATTGGTCTTATATCTCGTTGTACTCGTATAATAATCTCAATCATGTTTCCCTTATAACCGCAATAAGCTTACTATGATCCGCACCTCTACACGGTGCTGCAAATGGGAAATTTTGATAGAATACACTGGCTTGAGCAAAGCGCAAAGCCGTTTTAAGATTAGTGTAAAGTAGGCAAACAAAATAAAATTCAATCACCATTAGGTGTGTATCGTAAAAAATTCTTCATAAAACATGATCGGTCGTGCGTTCCAAAAATGATGGTCTTGTCTAGAAAGTTTGACTTTGAGATCTTTTCCACTGTTCTGGCTACCTACGCGCGCAACAAGGGACGAGTGAATGGATTTGTTCGTTCGTTCGTTCGTTCGCTCAATTCGCTACTTCAAAAGGGTTTACTAATAAGCCACATCTATGTATACATAATCACGGCACATACAGTATTCTTCGTTCTCCGGTCTTTCCCACATTATCATCGTTTCATTTCACAGAAAATAGTGACAGGAGTTTTCCAGTGCAAACGTACCTTTTCCCTAGTGGTTTGTGCGTCCTTTCTTCCCTTCTCTAGCGCTGGCCTTTAAGCAAATCGTACACTAACGTTTCACCTTCATACATTGTTCAGAAAAGATTTTATTTCATTCTGTACACATCCATATGCATCTTCCGGGTTGGCGGAAACGCCAACGCAAAAACTTAAATGGAAATAGCTGTTTGGTTCTACAAAGTATTCCGCTAGAAACCGGGACGACAAGTATTGTTTGTGTTTGTTTCTTCTGCTTGTGTGTAAAAGGGACAACCATTTAAAAATGTGTTTCTTCTGCTTCTTTTTCTTCTTCATGATCTGTTTACTTCACCGTTTACAGAAAGGATCGGCTAAAACGTCATTCAAATCGGTGCCGCGTTAAATGTGACGAGCGCGAACGTGTGGTTTAGCTTCTGTTTCCGTTTGTTCTACAAAGTCACAACGATAGCAGTAATTTTTAATGATCATCAAAATTGACAACATTCGTGAGTATAGAGTAAGTAGCAACAAAGGTGCGCGTGTGTGCATCCGGTGCAAACAACACAGCTAGGCGGCAGGAGTGGGACTGCAACAGGGCGCTGCGTCAACAACAGTTTTTTTAGGCAAGCTGGTAGGACACAACCTTCTTCCTAGCCTGTTTGCGCTTATAGGCTTCCTTCCTTCCTCCTAATTGTGTTCATCTCTCACATGACAACGCGCGCTTAGTCATTGTTTGAAATATACATTCCAACGGTTCATTTTAGCTAAACCTATCATTACTTTAAATTTGTTCACGATTTGTTTATTATTTGTTATCAGTTCTCGTGTGATTCTTAGGTTCGTTACACACATATGCGACGCTGCAGTAGATCCGTTCATCGAACTGGTTGACCATTTCGTCTAGCTCCATGAGTAGTTCGCTAAAAGTAATCCGTTCGTGTGGATTTCGATCAAAGCACGGTGCCATTAACTTATCGTACACGTTCGGAAAATCTTGCAGATGTAGTCTGGGGAAGAGAAAGAGAACATAGAAAATGTAATAACATCATCCCTCGCACACCTGTCGCATCCGCACACGCAACACGTACATCTTTGTATCCGTTTGCAGCAGTTCGTACAGCTGTATCGTGCTCGTCACCTCGATGTGTGCGAACGGTGTCGCACCGTACGTGAACATTTCGTACAGCGTCACCCCGAACGACCAGACGTCCGACTGGAAGGAATACTTTTGCGTTTCGAGAGTTTCCGGTGCGTACCAGCGGATTGGGAGTTCGCGACTGTGACGGGCCACGTAGTAGTTGCTACCCTCGGTCACCTGCGCCAGCCCGAAGTCGGATATCTTCACGCACCGCAAGCTTTCGACGAGAATGTTCCGGGCAGCTAGATCGCGGTGGATGATCTTTTTCTCGAACAAATATTGCATACCCTGAGAATGTAATGTTCGTATAGCGTTTTTCAAATATTTCTTGTTTTTATGTTTCGTCTCATGTTAGAAAACTTGGAAAACGAAAAAAAACCATAAAAAATCAGGTTAACCAAAATGAAAAAAAAAACGCTACTTACGCTCGCAATATCCCGTGCCATCCATAGCAAATCTGGCTCTTTCAGTTCATTCCGCTTTTGGTCGACGTACGAGAGCAGCGTATCCTCCGGAACGTATTCCATCACTACCACCAGCTTATCCTGCTCCTCGATGAAACAGATAAACTCGACAATATTCTTGTGGCGCAGGTTCTTCATGATGTCGACCTCGCGTCGGAAGTCGTCCCTCACCCGACCCAGATCGGGCCGTTCGTTGTAGATCGTCTTTAGCGCTACCTCTCGCGGCGGTTTGCCTTCGCGCTCGAGCACACCGAGGTACACCTTCCCATAGTTGCCCTCGCCGAGCCTGTGTTGGAAATAAATGCGCTCGCTGCCGTGCTGGATATAGGTGGGACAGTCGTTGAACGTTTTCTCGTAGTACGAATCGCCGCTGAAACGGTTGGCGTTGTTGCACAGCAGTGGGAGCGAGCTGCCACCGCTCGATGCATTGCTGCGCTGCTCACTATCGCTGCCATTGCTGACGTACGACGAGGAGGTGCAGTCGGTGCGCGATCGAATAAGTGTCGAGTCTGTAATGGAGAATAGTTTTGTGTGTCAACATCGATCCATTAAAATTGGTTGAAATTCACATATTTTTCAAATAAAAATCGAACGGTATAAATTCAATAAAAATTGAATAAAATCAAATTTTTTTTGAAAATTGAAAAAAAATCAAATCAAATTTTTTTTTCAATAAAAAAGGGAGCGGTATAAATTTTGGCGAGAATTGGTAAAATCTACCGAAACGTATGCAACCAAAGACAAACTGCTACTCACTGGTTTCCATCGATAAGATGCTTTTCTTGAAGAGCGATCCAGATCCATTCAGCATGTTGCTCGTCGAGTGACCGTTTTCATGTCCATTTCCAACCGTGCAGTAGCTACCATCCAGCTGACCTACAGGTTCACCAACCAAGTGTTAATATTAGTTTAACACTCTCTTCCGATGAAGCGAAACTCCCAAAAGTACTCACGTGCGTGTACCAAAAGCCCAACGATCGTTTGCGGTTCGATTCGCTTGTCCGGATCCGTGTGCCACCCGCAGCTCAGACACTCGTAGATCTGCTTCGAATCCTTCAGCTTCGGCTCCATCGTCTGCAGCCATTTGCGCGACGGCAGGAACTCGGCCGGCTTGTACACGTGCATCTTGATGCCGCGGCTAAAGATTTCCCACAGCGTCGAGGTGCAGGCCCACACGTCCGTGGCCGGATCCTGCCGTAGTAGGGTGACGTTCGCTTCGCTCAAATCCTGATACTCGTACGGTATCCACAGCAGATCGTGTTTCGTCAGCAGACGCTGCCCGTTCATGCCCGGATCGCCCAGTTTCGCCGTCACGCGTTGCTCGCCGTCGTCGTAGTGCGTGACCATCATGGACGAGCAGCGTATATGGCCGTGGATGATACCGTGCTTATGCAGATAGTACAGGGCACGGGCGAGCGAATGGCCGATCTCGATCAGCGCGCTAGGACGTATCGTGGTGCGGCGGGCGCGCAAAAACTCATCCAACCGACCGTACCGCGGGAACTCCAGCACCATCGTGATCGGTTTGCAAACGGTCATCCCGTACAGTTTGATGATGTCGATCGAATCGATCGTTGCCCACTGGCCCGCCACTTGCAGAAAGTCCTGTGTGTTAAAAAAAAAGCGTTCGTTTTAGCGACAGTTTTATGGTGGCCGGTTTGGCGCTTCGAGCCGTACCTTAAGATAATCTCCTTCCCTGTCGTTCTTGAGCAACTTCAGTGTCACCTCCATCTTGCTGTTGTTCGGCAGCAGGAAGTCCGCCCGCGCACGTTTCGTGAAACCATCGATTTCGTCTTCCACGGCATCTGTGGAGAACCGCGAACCAAAACCAACGGCGAAGAATTCATTAGCAAAAACCATTTTCCAACATTTATTTTCCCCGCTTATCAGCCACGATTGAAACATAATATACGCACTTCGATTGATAACCAACTCTTTGGCGGCATTGATGATACAGGCGCGCTTCTGACCCAGCTCCTGCATTCCACCGCGCAGCAGGCGCTTCGGGAAAGACTTTTGGGTTGGTCGGCAATGCAGCAGGTTGGGCGCGGTATCGTTGTCCGAGGGCGGCAATCGATAGACGCTCGCTATCTCCGGGTTGAGACTCTTCAGCGCCTCCGTCAGCAGGTTGTAGCTGTACGTTTGTTCCTCCTCCTTTTCGCGCTGCACGTGCCACTGATTTTCGGCGTAGATAAGCTTGTACGTTTTTATCAGTCCACTTAAGATGTCGAAGAAGGGAAAAATAGATACATTACATACACGGGTTCATAAAAAAATCATGCACGGCAGGCATCGTGCGGCCCCGTTTGCCGCTACTTACATGTCTTCAAGCATATCGACGTAGTAGGTATCGTACTGTTTCTCGCTCTGCCGTATTATGCAAGCGCCGCAACTGCTATTCTTTTCTCGGATTTTATCCATGGAATATTTTCCACTACGGAAGGGAGTAAAGTACAAGAACAAAGTACGATTCGTAAACATTCGCCCGTAAAGGTAGGTAGCGTCTTTAGACTTTAGTAGGAAACACCTTTAAGCTTTAATAGTAAATCTTTATCCCGTTTAAAACGCTTAACACAATTCACCCATAGTTTCAAAGTTTAAGTGGCTTTTTGCATAAATAGGAAATGTATATGGAAATGCTGGAAATGGTCATGCGATACAGGAATACCACTAAAACTCCCTTTGATATACGCACACCATCGCGCACGCTGTTCAGCAATTCAGGGAACATTCAAATTCTATCAACAAAATTTCACAGATTGGCGCTTCTTGTTAGCACCACGCACATTTCGATCGACTCTCGACTCCAGCAGATTCTGACCCACTTGACTTCATTCATCTCGACGAGCCCATGGTTAGGCTGGTCGTTTGTTGTTTTGGCGTTCTCGGAGGAAGGCACAACAGTTCCAGATACCTGCGGGGCTCGTCGACGAAAGCGCTACTTTAGGCTAAGCCTTTTTTCTTGGATATGTATGGACCATTGCGTTCGTGTTGTGACGGTTTCGCGCACGCACACACACACACACACACACACACACACACACACACACACACAACCCCATACGATTGCCTTGGATTGCATGAATGAAATCCTACACAGTTGTTTCGGTGATTTTAGCTGTAATCGGTTAGTCCCATCTACTACCGCGTACTCACCCGATAGGCCCATGGCACTTTAGCTCTTTCAACCAGTTCAGCATCGGCGACGAAAGGTAGTCCTGACATAAATTCACGGTCCATTTGCACATTAACCTGCGACGTTGCACGGAGGAACGAAATAAAAATGAGTGATTTCAATACGCAAAACGCGTTCGCCACGACCACTCCTCACCTATAGTAACCCGCTAGACAGGTGACGAAAGAGCTCAGTTCAGTCTGATCGTGAAAGTCTATACAGTACGGTTCCGACTGGTCTTCCAGTGCGAGCTTCACCGTTAGTCGCTCCACCAGTATGGTGAGTATTTCATCGATATTGGTCACGTGCTGCCACTGTTGAAGATTCGAAGGATACAAACACGTTCGCGATTGCGATTGGTAAGTGCACTGAAACCCCAGCCCTGCCTACCTTGCTGGAGTAAAACACCTTCAGCCCGGGCGTGGTCGTAACGTCATCCTGGTCGAGCGTTCGCTCGAGTCCACCGCCCGTCGAGCCGTACTTTGCCGTCCCCACCGTCGAGGCGGGCGTGCCGTAGGGCTGAAACCGTAGCTTCACCGGACACTTGCCGGTGCGTGATCTAAACTCACCCCGCGGGTACTGAATTTCGGCCGTATACTCCTCGTACAGATAGCCCGGCGCCATGTTGTCGATGTCGTTGATGTACACGTCTTTCACGTAGCTGCGGAAAGGGTGGAACGCAATCGTTTTGTTAATAGAGGGATTGTTTTCTCCCAGCCCTGGAGCGGTGTGTTAAGCACTAAGAATATCCAGTTAAATGAATAATTTTGATCCCTAAGCTAAAACAACTGCGAAGATCGAACCAGTTCCTCCGGAGCAACCTACTTGACATCGTGCTCCTTGTTCTGGATACCCTTGAGCGATTCGAATATCCGCCTCTGGGCGACGTTCACGACCCACAACGAGTGCTCCTTGTTGATCTTCCGCGGGATGTACTTCTCGAAGTCGCGCTTCAGCTCGTTCAGCCCGACCTTGTCCTCGATCATCTTCCGGTACATATCGTTCACGACATAGCCGAATATTTTGTTCTTGTGCTTGCGGTAGTCGATCTCCGGGATGCGACAGTGCAGGAGATCGTACCGCAGCTGGCTGTAGTAGTAGTTGAACAGCTCCTGGTCGAGCTTTTTCAGGCTGGATATGTCGGGAACCTGTGCCGGGGATAGAAGCGGAAAAACGTTGGATCATTTCTGAAACATTTAAGCAAGACGATAAGAATTCCCGCAAGACGGACAATAATTGTGACGGTATTTTTTTCATCACATCGTCTGGGTGTTATATGGGGGCTCCGCTCTTAACCGCTCGACCTACAGTGTTTACCGACAGCATGACGTCGATGGCAAGTGTAGACACTGTTGGTAGTATAAACCTCATCCCTTGTTTCCCTTGCCCCGGAGGTGAGGACGATGTTTTCTTGGCTTTGTAACGCTGCGACAAATCCGGGAAGCAGCAAATATTTTGCTATATCATCACATTCGTTTATATTGTCGCGGAGCAAACATAATGCGGCTGGATTAGCACCGATGGCGCGTCCGTTCGTTAACGCGAGAGCGGAGTAATGAAATAGACGACCGGCTAACCAGTTTTGTAAAAACGACAAATTAGTGCCGTGTGCAATTTTTGCTTTAACGCAGCGTTAATGTTGCTAATAGGCGTTCTTCGCCGAAAGATAATGGACGCTTACGATGCTTTAAAACAAAAGCTTTTCCGAACCGGGACAGCCAGCATGTTCCGCGAAATCTCGTTGCGACGCTGGTCCCAACCACCGACACAAATGAATTAATTATCAATACGTGGAAAAGATAGCGGTGGAAAGGGGGTGGAGGGGGTGGGTGTTTGTGGAAGGAAAAATAAATAACCTTTAACCAGGAAGCGACCGATCGGTCGGAAACCGGCCACATTAGCGATGCACGGCTTGATGTTTAATGTATTAATGTTTTGCGTAGTGTTTCCCAGTGCATGTTTCCCGCCGGTCCGGGCACAACCTTTTCCGCTTGCCTTTTTTGTCCGCTGGGCTTTTAGTGAAGTTCCGTGAAGCTGAGTGCAAGTCATGAAACATCGGATGGGACTTGTCCATGGGACAAGTTCCAAGTTTAACAGAAAAAGGCCGATTAATGCTATCCAATGGCCTGGTGAACGACATTGTAGACTCGTCAGTAGTTATGTTAGTAAATTATTTAATCTGACCGATTAGAAAACTGTTTGGTTTGCGCTCTGCATACTTTCAGGCTGACTAAACCCAGAAATAAAAATATGCAAATACCCAAGCCTGTGAAGATGGAAGCTAGCTGGATTGGGGAAGCTCGATTTTGAAACGTGATATTTTTGGATGTTTTTGTTCAAATCTCCATCGCAACCGTCCTACTACCCCCGCCCCAACACCCATGCAAGCCTTACCTTGAAGCGCAGCCGAAAGTCGTACTTTTTGTCCGGCAGGGGTCGGCTGCCCCCGGGCAGGAACCATTTTTCGCCGTGCAGCCGCAGGCCGACGAGCGCAAACACGAGCGGTTTGATTTTCAGCTGCTGGCAAACCGACCGGCAGACGCGCTCGCACGTGTCGTCCTCGGGGCGACCGGTCGCGCCACCGACCGGCACGCTGACGAAGCAATCCGCCACATAGTTGAACACCTGGTACGACGCTTCATTGGGCATAGCGATGAGTCTCTGTGGGCGGTTGACTGTTGGCTTTCCCCACGGCGGGAAAGCGTCTTCCGTTTGGACGTTTAGCTGTTAGTGCTCACTACGACACTAGGACGCTAGGGAGTGAGTGTTTCCCACCCACCCAAGAGCCCACACACAAACACAACACGATTTGTCGCGCCTAAAAATCTAACTGCGTAACCGTTTGCGAACGCCTGACATTAAACACATTAAAATGGGAAACCTTTTCCACTCGAACTGTTGCGCACACGGGTTCCGTCGTCGTCGTTGTTGCCGTTGCTAGCGCACCTCACGTCTCATCTGCGCACTTGTGACACACTTTTAACATTCCACAATATCACAGATAAAATTCCACGTCTTAATCTCACAGTGTTTGGCTGGCTGGCTGGTGATTTAAGACATTTTTCGTTCAGATAAAAAGGATCCTTAACTCTCTATCGCATCGTTTCATCGTGTAAGCTGCGCCTCCATGCTTATCCGAATATTCCATGCCGGCAACAGTAGTGCGTAAAGTGCGTTAAATTCCTCGCGGCTGTAACGAAATGGAAACACGACGAGAAAACAAATACAACACATTAGCAAACATTTCTACAAAACGCAAGCAAATGTTTTAAACGGCAAACTACGTAATAAATTAATTTCCCTCCCATCCGCCGACCAGGTGTATTTGTTTAACTGTGCAATAGTGAACGCGAACGCGTGTGCGTTTGTGTGTGCTTTTGCCGGAACCTATCATCGTATCATCCGTTGAATTCAATTGGCCATAAATCAGAACACCGCAAATCTCTGTGGTGCAAATGGTGAACACTTTCCACGACGGTACGGGCGCTGGTTGGGTGGATGAGTTACGCCGAGGGAAGCGAGATGCGTTAATATGTTACCGCAGCACGCTCGGGAGATGGAATAATATCATAAATTAAGTGAGTGCAGGCAAACTGCAGCCAAACGGCAATAACAACCAAACGGTGTTTGCTACAAATGTAAATTAAACTTAAACAACGACGTAACCCTTTTCACGCTCGGGCTAGCATCCCACTTTAGCAACTGCATGCGCAGATCGATTGTGATAATTTCGTTTTGTAACACGGAGACAAAACTGTTTTTGTTTTCGAGAAACGAACAATATTTTGTTTGGCAAAATGAGTACTTTAATTATATGCGTTTTATTTTTTTTTTTATTTTATGGAAAGCTTCAAATCAAGCATCCAGTCACACATGATAGGTGTGGCGGTGAAAAGCCCAATTACACACGATTTTTAAATTCCAAAAATGATTAAATATAAAGTTATAATGTAACATGACATCATTACTGTCATATCACGAAGAAAAACATGGTTCCAAAAAATTGAAATTAAACTCGCCCCGTTCGGGGCAGGATGAAAAATTGTGCATGCGAAAAATGTGTTTCATCTGCAATTGTAATCCATGTGCGTAATGTAAATTGGAAATTTAATTTTTAATGCTTATCTACGGAAAGTTTGGAGAAAATTTTACTTTAATTGTAAATTTAACGTTGTATACTTATCGACGCGAACAGCTTTTTATAACAATATTTGATGGTGAGAACCATCCATTTAAACTTTGTTTCTCCGATGTACGTTAGTTGCAATCCTTCGAGCCTTTGAAAATTAGCCGAAGGCACGCAACATACCAAAAAAAAAAACAAACCAAAATGAGTGAAAATGCTCACTTAAAGAGCAAACTGTTCGACGAAAGTTTCTAGTTTTCCCGGTGCACGCGCACACCTTCGGATCGATTTTTGCGTGACCCAGTGCGTGTTTGTGTGTTTAATTTTACACCTTAGGCACGAGCAAAAAAAAAAAAAACAACAAAAAACTGTTAAAGAAAACTAAACGCACACGAAACACTTCACCAGTACAGCCTAACGAGCCTAACACGCCTGCCTGCCTGCACTGATTCTGCATGCACACTTCGATTCCACCGCACCACACGATCCCTTCCCCATTCCCATTCTGTCCTCTTCCACACCCCGGCAAACGGAGGGTCGGAGAGATAATTAATGCACATTAAATGCAAACCACATAACGACTCGCGTCTGCTCCGTCCGGTTGGCGAGGGATTAATTCTTCGGTTAGAGAGAGACAGAGCGAACGAGCGAGTGCACTTGCACATTGCGGTTACGACGCTCCTTACCCCCACCCTTCTGACTCACTCTCCACCGTACGGTCGCGACCGAGAAAATTCACACTAGTCACGGCATCTCGCATGACTGGTGGGACGGGAGAAAAGGAACGTCGTCGGCCGGACGATTTTGCAGGAATGTCGTGATCCGCCAGCCGGCACTGGACGGTAGACCGTGTGGCGGACACGTGTGCGGTGTGCCTGTATGTTTATGTGAGTGTGTAGGTAGGTGAGTGGGTGTAATATCGACGTAAGTTCATCCGGATGGAGACAAGCTTCTTGGGATGAGCGAGCAGACACCAACTCGCACTGTATCGTTTGGGAAGAGATTTGTTTTAATTATTCGCATTTCATTTCAATTCAGACACTCGCTCTCTCGCTCGCTCTTTCGCGTTCTGGCCCAGTTTTATTTTCCCACTTGTTGTCCTCGTCGGTTGCCGGTTGCCTGTTACGCTCCCTTAAAGTGCTCTGTTTGCGCAGCGATAAGATAATATCGTACCATCAACCCACGCAGCAACGGAACGATGATGGTGTCAATGGTTTCCTTCTCATCACATTTCTACGCTTCGGCCACATACATTTGCTCGATTGTTGGAGTTTCATTTATTACTTTCCTGCTGTTACCGCGTTGGGCTTTGCGGTATCGTTTTATGCTGCCCCATTCCGATATACGGGAAGAATTTTCTGTCCTTTCAAATCATAGGTGTGCTGGTTAAACAAAAAATAAAACAATGTAAACGAAAATCGAAATAGAAATAAAAAATTCGAAAACAGTTTTTAAGGTACTCTGAAATCACCATTCTGTGAAAACTGATCAGAAAAATCTTCCGTTGTGTTGAAGTTATTTCAATATAAAACTAACTTGAATAATCGTAAAAACGAAAAAAAAAAATTTGATAAATTTTTTTTTTAAATATCCCATAATAATGCGGTGATAGTTTTAATTTATTTACACACTTTCATAATCTCAGCTGCGATCAAAGTAAAACATTGTTCGATCTTTACATTTCTATTGCGCATGGCGTTCGGTACGGTGGTTAAAAATCGGAATCACCGGTTGATTATTTGCCAAACGATAGCGTACGGTGTCCAGAGCGAAAACACACCGTGCACTAGGGCACGTCGCCGTTCCACCCATCCCGCACCCTTTGCTGTGCATAAATTAATAAATTTTGCATTGTTTACACTTTCGAACCCACACCGGCCCTGCGCTGGAGCGAACCGAGGCGAGATCGAGTGATGATCTAGCGGCGGACGGCAGATGGTGTCCCCTTCGCCTCAGCCAAGGGAGAAGGGAAACGGTTATCGTTTGCGTTGTTTTGTACGTGCTACGAGAGGAGGCGCACACGCGGAGGGGGTGGTGTACGTAGATGCTTTCTTCGATAATTGCACTTCCACTAGAAGCCTCTCGAAGGGCAACGTGCCTGGAAAGGAACTGGACCAGCCGGGGCAGGAATAGGGCTGTGGCAGGGTAGCTCGGTGTGGCAATATGTAATGCATTTTTAGACGCGTCCTCGCGAGAAATCCGATGCAACGCGCGCGCACGATTATGCACTTTTTTGTTTGCTGTTGTTGTTACTGCTGTGTGTGTGTGTGTGTGTGCGCGCAAACGCGCGATTTGCACTTGGATACTCGGGTGTGCTGCGACCATTGTGTTTCTTCCCGGTGGAGTGTTTGCCGTATGCCGTTGCTCCCTTGTGCCTTTGGGAGGAATGAAACATGAGATCCGTCCCCGCGCACGGTTCCCCCTTCCCTTTGCCGGCCCGAACCACCGCGCAAATGAGCCTGTGTTGTGTTTTCGCAACTGCATTCACCAACGTTTAAATGCAAACGCAGGCCGAGCAGGGGAAGGCGATCGTCAGGACGGCAGGAGGCGGGCCGGTATTATTTTAACGTAAGCGGAGAAAGCCCGAGAATCGCGGGACAGGCGCGGACGGCAGAGGCACTCAACCCCGCAAGGGTTTCTCATTAATTTCGCTGCTCCAAAACCCCGTATGTCGTGGGCATACACATTCCAGCGAGGGGAAACCGACATGGAAATCCATGCTACCGTTTCTGGTGGATAGCAGCAAACTACCGGCTTCAAGGATCAATTAATTCATCGAAATGGAACCGCGCCCGTCGCCCACCTGAGTGTTCCGTTTATCGTGCGATAATTAACTTTAACGCAGGCATACAAAATGTACGCTTCTAATTGAATATTTTGGGGATCGATTGCTACCGTCATAACATGGCCAATTTCATTCCTACCTACATTTGCCGTTTGAGAGCTACTGAAAACCCATTGATATTTTTTTTCCAAATCATTTAACTAAATAAATTCAAATTAAATATAAGTAGATATTCGACATTGTTATTTACGACCATATGAGCACGATAAACGATGCTAATTAAATGTTCTAGCAAAACAGGTTTGGGTTCGTTGGGATGAAAAGGGTTTTACTCCAAAGCTAAAATTAGACGCGCATAACGGGGGAACACACATCAATTTGCTGAAAAAATTACACAATAATGAGATTCCAGTTAAGAGTATAGCAGATTGACAGCATCGTACTCAAATTCGACGATTTCCAGAAATATGATCGATTCGCTGCGGTTTCTCTCGCTAATCCAGCGTTCAATTACGGTTACGCTAATTGTTCGAAAAGAACTCCCATTTATGTGCTGTACAAAATCGCACGTTAAATGGTGAAGGGTAGTAAATGAAAGAGAGAGAGAGAGAGAGAGAGATTGATTTTCCAAGTCAAAAACGTCACAAACGTCAAAACTGTTGAGCTTTGAATATGTATGCTATACGCGCGAGAAGCATGAAAGAAAAATAGTCAACGGATACGCTCACTGTAATTGATGGTTTTCCATTAGCGCCATTGCCCAGTTTTCCATCACTGGTAGGGTCCCAAAAAGAAAAAAGAAGAAAAGTGGGTTGATGCATGCAAAAACTACAGACATCATCTACACCAATACAAACGCGCGGGGCCGTTTTCTTGCCATTGGCGACGATCCAAACGGTGTGCGAGTAGAATGTGCACATTCGGTGCACGCGTTCGCTTACAAATTATGCATAACATTCCGGAGAAAATATTTGCAACGACGCTCTAGAACTGCAGCATTTGCATTGAAACGCACCGGAGCGGAGTGGCCGCAAACAGGCAGTCACGTTAAACAACACGGCCGCTCAGCGAAGGATTCGGGTGAAGTGTAAAATTTCAAAAATTGCAATCGCACATAAATACGATATGGCTTTAAAATTCAATCGCCCCGTCGCCGAATCGCAATAATGATTAGATTAGAATGGCAAACAACAAGTGCACAAATTGCACAGGTAGGTTTCCAAAGTCCAAAGGTTTCGCATACGACGGACGCCTTTTGTTCGAGTTCTATTAATTGAAAAGCAACATTGTTTGGAGGTTTTTTTTTGGTAATGGCATAACAACCTGATAACAAATTCTGACTGCCGTCCACTTAAGCAATAAGCAAGTAAATTAGAATGTTTGATGTCCAAAATCAAGAGGGTCGGGGAAGACTAGCGTGAAAGTGAATCGTCATGGCATCTTTCTTGTTCTGCGCAGTGATTTTAGGCTAGGAGTTTTGTTTGTGGCAACTGTCTTCACAGGCAGCCGTGATAAGGCAATCTTCCATGGTTTCAATTTTACCTCTAGGTTATATGTTACAAATATTTGGAGATTGACGACAGCTTGATGCATGCAACATATTAGTGAGCATCAAAACACATCAGGAAGACGATCCCTGATAACGTGACTCCACTTCTCGGCATCTGACCATAGGACAAATTCAACAATCACGACACAAAACTTCACCCGGCTTATCGCGTCGACGAAGACGAACTAAAGCCAAACTACCGTCCGGCCACGAGCGGACCGCGATCCGTCGCTTTTGATATTTAACGTAACCTTATCTCGCATTACGTTCGGTGGGCGCGCTTCAGAAACGGCTGGTGTCACTCGTAACGAAACGAAAGGCAAACAGCGGGGCATTTAAAATGTTAAACGTTCTTACCCCCGGGGTTCCGGTTTCGTCTCCCGCACTCCAATTCGGCCCCGCCTGAACGGGGGGAATGGGGTGTTTTGCGGGGTGGAAAACATGTTTCGTAAAAGACAAAATCTGAGGTTTTGGGTGGAATAAATGTTCCAACACGCGATGGAGAGCTCTGTTCGGGACCTCGCATTCGGGTGCGTACGATCCAGCTTCCAAAGTTGGCATGAGCATGGAGGAGTAGGAACAGTGGGGAGGTTTTTTTTTAAATTTTTTTTTATTCCAAATCAGACCATAAGACGTTAAAATGTAGCAAAACTAGCCGGTCGGATGTTGTGGATGTGGATAAAAAAAAAACGAAACCCGTGGAGAGTAGAAAGATCGTTTCGCTATCGTTGTTCTTTTTTTTTATTTCCACCACGTAGAATCGGTGGAGTGTCATTTCAGCACAGCGGCCGTCGGAAAGCGAGATCGTCGGAAAAACAGCATATCTCCGCTCGATCGTCGAACAAGGGAGCAAGCGGACGGGGGAAAGCGAGTTGGAGGATGTGGCTTCGATTAATCAAGCGCAGTCGCTCATGCGAAGGAGCATAACGAAAGAGAGACCGCGCGCATTCGTAAGCCCGTCTCGTCCCGGCGGGTCGTCCCTGAGGAGGAGACAGATCACCAACCGGTGAGGATCGATGGAAGAAGAACAAACCCAGCGAAGGAGCGGACAACACGGTAACGGAAAAAGGAAAACGAAACCAGACACACACACACATACACACAATCCCATAAATATCAACAACCGTGAAGAAGTCGAAAAGTCGAGAAGCTCGTCCCAGGTTGCACCATCCAGGATTGACGGTGGAGGAGGAGGAGGTGGAAGAGGAAAAGGGTGGAATTGTGAGCAATTAAATGTGTGTGGCAGGCGTGTTTTTTATGACCGTTCCGTATGCGCAGACACAGAGGCACACACGGGGAAAAAGGGGTAGCAGCAGCGAAAGAATCTGAAGACATCAACAATACCTTCGTTTGTTTGACACTAGAACGACCGTCTTTGTTCGATGGAACATTGAAATGAGATAACTATACTTATTTTTTTGTATTTTTTAGAATTATTAGAATATTTTAGAGTTGTTTTCAATGATGGAAACATTTGTTTAATTCAATGTTTAAAACCGGACGAAATTATAACATAAAATATTGAGTTGTAGTAAGAATTCGATGGAAAAGAATGACAGCAAATTGCTTTTTTAACACTTTCAATAGAAAAATAAAAATCGATATTGTTGCTTCTGGGCGTGTTTCCCCCATATATTAATCTTTTTTCACCCATATCCGTGCGCTGTGCTGAAAGGGAATGAGAAACAAACCCCCGCTAGGATAGCAAAATCCGTCAGCCTGATCGGGCTAACATGGAGAAAGTGTTAAAGAAAAGAATAAAGAATAGAAATGTGTGCTTGCATATACAAGCAGTTTTGTACAAATGTTTTAGAAATAATAGCGGCATTTTTCAGTTGAGGGTAACATTAAAAAAAATATTACTGCACCACTACATTAAAAATAAAAATGTAAAAATTCCCAGCTCGCTCCTTCTAGTGTTCAAAAGATCCATCGAAAGAAGGTGGAAGAACGAGGAGGTGCTGTATTTAAGCAGCGATTATCAAGTCAGTCGCGTTGCGGTATCTACACGCCACTACCCGCTGTCCTGTGCCGAGGGCCCGGCAAGGCTTCTGCTTCTCCCGTATACAAAATCACACACCACACGTGTGCCCTTTTCTAGGGTGGAATATAAAGCGTTGGCTAAGCAAGAGCACAACCCACCACTGGCCCCACCAACCGAGAATGGTGAGCCAAAGCAACATGCATATTGGAAAACGGTCAGAAAATGGAAAACATCAACGCGAGCTGCCCTTTTGTGGCGAGGCGACCGACGTGCCGTGCTGAAAGCGATTTTAACGGAACTCAAGGCTTAAGGGGAACCGAGCGGATGGAACTGGGATTCGAAGGCGAACGAAGCCACGAATGACACATCTGGACGCATGAGATATCGTGTTGACGAGTTGAGGATCAGAGACTGATCGTGACGTTGCTGGCAAAGGCTCCAGAGCACGTTCGGACCACAAAATGAGCCACGAATGAACCGCAGCAGCACGGAGACTTTTGCAGTTACGAAGCGCGAGAACGAATTCAGATCAATTCTCCCTTACGCCCTTACGCTATGTTTACAAACACGTCTCAAGGTCTGTGCGGAAACTCTTTCGATTTCGAACGACATCTTTCGTAACATAAGCGTGACAAAAACAGCTCCACGCGACGCTTACAGATAAGGTTGTGCCTGAGGTTGTGATAAGTTATCGTAACAAATAATACGGACTGATAATCAGCAATTATTGTGGCGAGGTCGTCTGGTTAGCAGAAAGATACCGGTGGTGGTGGGGTGATTTCCGGTACGTCAGACTGGTCGCAAATAGAGCTATAAATAAATGCATGGTAATAGAGATAAAATGAAAATATTGGCAACGATCAACGAAAAGCTGCAGGTCGCGTACGAAATAGGACGCCAAGAGGTGTGTAGGATAATCGCGTAAGGTACGATTTGCAGAGTGGATTATAAAGGAATTAAAAATGACTGTTTGAAAACGGATTTTGGAATGGCATGATCCACAGGGTTTTTTTTAAATAATGTAATTATTGGGCATTATCGATCTTTGATGTAGTTGAAATGTGAAGAAATGTCCTATCATTTAAAAAGCAAGGTTTTACAATTACGCAATGGGAGATTAATTATCCTATATTCACTATTAAATTATTTATTTCTGCGTTACGCTTTACATGATTAGCCTTGCATATAAAATTTCGAACAAAAATTTACATTAAAAAAGAGGGGTCGGTACAAATAAAGGAAGTAGATCGGAAGGAAGTTGGAAAAGTCGGACGAATGATGAACAGAATTCATATGATCAAAGAGAGAAAAAAGAATCTAAATCATCAAACAAAAAGAATCTAAGGAATGAAAAATAGGCAGGAGGGTAGGAATAAAGGCCATTTGAGTCAGAAATCTCCGGTTCACAGGCGGTTCTGAGCCCATTATTTCAAATCTTACATCATACAAAAGCAAATCAAACAATGAGCCCGAAGTCTGAAAACATTTTCCAGAAGCGAAAGCTCGCGAAAAGCTCGTCGAATCGACTCCCGACGAGTGATAGCCATTTCCCTGGCCGGAGTCCAGAGTGAAGGTTTCAATTGAGTTGGAACAGAAAGTACACTGGTCCAAACGTGAATTTTCTTACTTTGATCGAGTGAACCTGAACCAAAAATGAGGTTATATATATTCTGCGTACAGTTTTCCATGGCAGTCCTCAAGCCACTCCCATCCCATGTCGCACGTTCGACGCCACGTCTGATCCATTAATTAAAACGGAAAATCCACAAGCATCCAGCAACATGCGCCTCCGTCTCATCAAACATTCCGACGCCTATTAGCGTGCCGGGTGCGCCTTGTACAGGGCGCACAAAAATGGGACCGCCAAACATGAAAATCAATTAAACGGTCCAGTGGCAGCGGCGTCGTGAGGCATGTGGATTTGCAGGCAGTGTCCACCGCGTGTCACTTGACAGTTTGTCGTGAGGAAGCGGGGAGAAAAGGGAACGTGGGGGAAGAGTAGAAACGGCCATAAGAAACCCCTAAACAGAAGTAATAATGCTGCACGCGCACGTAATGAATTGCCGTCTGGTGAATTAATTCGGCGGTCTCAAGCACACAAACCGAAGGCCTTCGCCCTCCTCATCAAACATACATAACATACATAAACATCACATTCATCCGGATTCGAGCATGTACCGGCCAATGTTGCGCTCCCTGGCTCGATGCCGGGAGGTACCGGGGCGTGGGCGTGGTGGGTGTAGCCCACCACCGCAGCATAGCCAAATTAAAATCCTTTCATACCAAATTTTCTACCGTTTATAGCTCGCAGCGCCAAAACACAGGGCCACCGATGCTCGGCGTTATTGTGTGCTTTTCCTGCACCGTCGCACATTTCGTATATTGATGGCACACATGACGCGGATATGTTATGGGTGATGTAGTGTCCCCCCGGTGGGACACGGTCCGGGGAAACAGAGACTGTTCATAAATTCATCATTGCGCGCACGCAGAGGAACGCAGCTTATGGGAATGAATACCCAATGAGTCGTGGTACAGTCGGGCCGGGGGACGATCCACAACCCCACTAGCAATCCCCCAAATGGAGCGGGAGAAAACGAGAGAGAGAGAGAGAGAGAGAGAGAGAGAGAGAGAGAGAGAGAGAGAGAGAGAGAGAGAGAGAGAGAGAGAGAGAGAGAGAAACGAACGAAGAAATGAAGAAAGTGGGCATGAAGTTGGAGTTCTACGGAGATCTTCTGTGGAGCAACACTACGGGTTTGAAGTCTTCAAACGTCTCGTCCCAACACAACGGCGCAACCGGTCGATTGAGTTAAAAGAACAACGAACAAAAAAAAAACACAAAACGGCATCCAAGAAAGACCAGAAGGAAAGCGTAACACAAACATGAACCTTGTCCATCTCCTGCTTCTCGGGAACCTGCTGGTAAGTAACGCCTGGCTCCGCTCCCCAACCGGGGGAAACCTGAAGTCGTATTTTTTTTTCTGCTTCTCAGCGATATCGCTGCCTGCTCTAGGTTCGACGGTTCCTCACAGCAGAAGGAACCCTTCGCTTTCCCGCATCCAGGAGCGCTTAAGGCACACGAACACACATCGCTCAGCGCGTGCTTTCTGGCGACTTTTTGCGCCGTAGTCCATTTCCCGACAGCATTTCTAATACATTTTCGGTTCGGACACATGCCCCCTAAACACACACACACAAACGCACCTGCTATTCTATGTCTTTTAGATAAAAAAATTTTTTGCTTACAATGCTGCATGCCTGGCCTGATGTGAATATATATACAACTAATTTGGGACTTGCAATATATTCCAATCAAGTTTAATGTCATGTTTGACAACTTCTTCCTTGCGTTGCCTGCAGTTTTTTTTTATTCTCCCAACTTTGGCTCAAAAAAAAACCGAAGAAAACATTATCCGACAGGGACCTATGAAGCGAAGCACGGTGCTTTCTTGCTGGCAGCTTGCTATTTTCACAAAGCTCCACAGGTGGTAAAAATAGCTCCGCTAAAAAAAAAGCTGCCCATCAGAGCAGCCTTAATGCACACACAAACATTCTCTCGCATTCTATTCCGTGACGCTCGAAAAGCGGCGAAAATTTTTGTGTCAACAAGAAAGAACGAGCTTTCGGGGTCGCATGAAGGGACAATTTAAGCGTGGCGTTCTTGTCTGACCTTTGCTACCTACAACACTTTATTGGTAGCTAAATTTAGTAGGTCAACAGTTGAGGAGAGAAAGAGATCTAACATCCCTCCCAAAAAGATTGATACTTTTTTAAGTTATAAAAAGGGGTCTAAGCTCAGACAATAAAGTGGAAGAACAAATGAACTTTTATTATTTTTTATTTTTTTTTTGGTGTTTCGTGTCAAGAAGCCGTAAAATTGATATCTTTTAAACTCTCACCCTTGGCCGCCTTGATCCGCCGTGATGACCAAACAGGCAATGTACCAGATAAAGTCAAATATTCAAACAATTTTTTTTTATCCAACGGGAAATTCTTATCAAAATTCCAATGCTTCGATAGCTCTTACCAGGTCGATGTCAATAAATGGATTAATTTTTGCATATTGTGTTTATTTAAGGCTTGCCATCAGAGTATTAGAACGTGCTTTCGATGCTTCGTTCATTCACTTAGTATGTATTTCTCAGGCGGATTATTGTTCGCTTTATTTAAACATATAAGGCATTATTCCAACAAATTCAATTGTGTGCTTAAAAGGCATTGCAAATTCCCGGAGCAAGCAGTGATTCCCCGTGTACCAGTGATTTCGTGCCTGCATCGTGTATCCATTCCGGCTGGCCGTCCCGTCAATTTGCTGGAAATGTGTTGTGCGTGAAAACGGGAAGCAAAACGCAGCCAGTGCATGGCCGTCCGTCTAGTAAAAGCTTCCCATACAGCCCGGGGCCAGCCAGCCGGCCGGGTTTGGCAAGAACTTTCTCTCACAGCAATCAAACACAGACCCCGACGCAGGCAGAATCGCTCCGTTCGGCGAAAAGCATGAATCGCGGACGCGAACCACGCGCAATCCCCAGAATCCGGGTGGCTTCCACCAGCATTGTGGCGAAGGCGGAACCAAAACAAGAGCACATCGTCAACCGATGCGTTCTTGTCGCCACGGCTTTCCACGAACCCGATTTTCGAGTGTTTCAAACATCCCTAAGGACTGGATCAACGTGGGGTGTTTGGGTGTGCGTATGTGTAATAGCTCTCCGCGCCGTGGAACATCCCTGGAATCGTCACAATGACAAATTATTGTGATCAAAGTAGCTACTAGCTTGCCGATATGCTTACCGGGAAACGAGATAAACCATAATTTTGCTACTTTACATTTGTAATACCGAGTTTCGCCGCTAATCTTAATGGGTTTATAGGGGTGGGGGTGTGTGGAGTGTGACTTTTCCACTGAATAAATATTGCATGCTATCGATTTTTGAAGGAAATCACACACACACACACACACAAAAAGAAGAAAACACCCAACATGACCCGGTTCGAGTGACTGCTCTCTTGCTCGACTTTTGCTCTTACTCTCTTGATGCTCGGCCACGCTGCCAACACACCTGATGCTTCTGGATCGGGTGGGTTTTCCACCACGTTGATGTTAGGATGCTGCGCTCCTTGCAATCCGGCGAGAGCGAGAGAGAGAGCGACAAAAGGAGATAAAAAGCGAGTTGCAATTCCGATTAATTTAATGCTTTCCGAGGAAGTGGCAAACGATTTTTTGACGGATTTGGAAAATCCCACCTGGGAATGCATTTCGCACACTTATATTCACTATCAGTCACCATCGAGAGAGAGAGAGAAAAAAAAACCGTCACGGAGGCTGTGAAAAGCGACACGATAGTTTGCTCTACGGCGACGGCGCACCGGGAAATTCACTTTATCGCCCCGGCGATGATCACATCGTGCTGGTGCGACATTTCTCCAGGACCTTTAGCAGAGGCAGCAACAGGGAGGGGGGGGGAAGGGGGGAGAGGGTAGTTGATGGTGGGTAGAAAAACCTTTCCGTTCAATCATTCAATACACTGCTGTCCTTTCTTCTCCCGGTGTAGGTGAATGATGTTGATGGATATTGACAGGCCACAAAAAATGGGAAAGGAGGAATGGAAAACACAAGCACACACACACACACACGTACATACACACAGTGATCCAACGTGCGCACACGCGATGCTCGCGGAATGGGGGAGAGGTAAGCTCTGACGGTAGGAAAATCGGCTTTCCCGGAACCCGAAATGTTTACGTGCTGTTCATAGAAATTTTCCGAGGCGGATGTGTTTTTTTCTCTTTCCTTTTTTTTTTTGTTCGCTCCACACGGGGCACGCGCGTGCTCTCTTAAACTTGGGAGGCACACGCACGGCCACAAGGAGCTGCTGACCCAAAAAAGGGGCTCCATTCAGGTGTGGAAAACTCACCGTGTAACTGCACGTAGAGCGGTGCGGTTGGTTGCTGGGATGAGAATGCAATTTACACGACGGTACACTTGCACATTCCCTTCGGGAAAATTGACACGATCATCGATCACACAAAAGCACACATCACACACACATTAGGAGCACTTGTTTTTTTTTCGGGATTTTCTTTTCTCTTTAGGCACACATACAAACACACACACACACTCATACGGCAACAAACACGCACGATAGGACGTGAGTGAGAAAAATAAGTAAAACTTGTGTTGCTTTTCTACGGCTATGCTTTATGCTGTAACACCAACACCCGTGCCGTGTGTCTGTGAGCGTGCTGTGTGGGACACCACCGCCGGGCTCGGCTTACTTGATCCGGGCCATCCAGGAAGAAGCCCCTAGTGTGGTTTCCTCCTCTTCCTTCCTTCGCCCTTTTTCACTGCGTTTTCATTCACGCGTAGGTGGTGCAAAAGGGCAATTTCGAGGGGTAGCTACCAGCAGCACAACAAAAACACACAAGCACACGTACAACGAACGGGACCGGCAATCCATTGCGGATGCATTTTCCGTTCCGGATTTTGTACTGGATTTGCGATACACAACGATACACCACATACAACAAAACACACCACTGTCGGGAGGATTCTTTTTTTTTCGTTTAAAGGATACTCAGCGCCTTTGCTGGGCCGATCGGAATTCAGACATGCCCGAACACTACATCTGCACAGGAGGATGATGGGGAAGAATTTAAACACGAGCGGAGAATCAAAATCCCCAGATTGTTGAACGAATTGTCCTGTCGTCTTTCCTGCACAGTAAAACACTACACGTTTTCCGGATATACTGGTCGATTAATAATGTTTTTTTTTACTTAAACACAAATTTGATCCGGAAAGCCAGCGACGTTTGTTGTTTGTTTGTTAGTTTGATTTTTTGTGGCACTGTCACAAGCTGTCATAAGCAGGTAATAAATTTGGGCTGACTGCCCAGCCTCCACAGTTACAGCGAGGTGGGAGACAATGATTTGAGCGAGGCGACGTGCTAAAAAGAGATGCAAGAAAGTTAAACGGCCTGCAACCACTCGCAGAAGCACATTGTGGGAAAGAGATGCGAAAGAGAGAATTCGATTATGCGGGAGAGACATTTACACACGCACTACAGGCTAGTGGATTGAAATACGACAAATTCAGAAAAAATAACAGAAAACAGCTTTACACAAAATTGGAATTGATTTTTTAAATGTATACAAAAATTTAATTATTATACAAATATTTATTAATATTTCGTTTGGTTATTTTTATTTAATTGTCTTTATAAATTAATTCGTAATTAATTTTCTTTAAATTTCCAAAAAAAGTACAACATCTTCAACCTCCTTAAGACTCGTGCTAGATAATAACTGTAACATATTATAAATTGCTTGATGTAAAATTTTGGACTTTTTGTCTCGACGATCAACGACGATTCGTTAATCAAGCTCGTATATTTTCATAGTTCAAAAAGCTTCCGCATGCGGCAACTCGAATCGGTTTGTCATGCGAATTGCATACATTTGCTTGTATGAAAGGCGGATTGCATACATTTAAAGCACGAAAGCTTTTGGTCAACAACGTTATTTGTTACATGATACTTGTTTGATACTTTTGAAAATACGTTTTGAATCTGTGAGTTAGAAAACAAAAGCGCTTAAAACACAAAGATAATCAACAGAACCTTCATTGATCCAACCTTACCATTGCAACGCAGGATTGTACCTAAAACTACAACAGTAAATATTCATACTTTCAAAAATCCTTTCAACTCGTTCACATTCTACTACACATTCGATTAAGAACTGGACAGTTCCCGTGAGCATTTTACTGCTGCTTATCACGTACCAGTTGTTCTCTGCGAACTGAATAGATGTAAAAATATGAGCAAATGTGTGGATGCATAACGAACGAGCACGCCGGAATTGAAACCGGTTAAAAATTCTCGTACGAAAGTTTATGTTGCGTTCAATATTTTATGAACAAAATGAAGCTACCGCTGCCACCACTCGACTAGCGAAAGACTAAATTTGCGGTTTTCCATCCCCACAGACGAGCAGAAAGAATAGAACGAACCCGAAACTCTCGGAACCCAGCGTGGCGGCAGGACAATGACGATGAGCGTTTGTTTCGAAACCTTTTACGATCCGTAAGTATCTGCCCAGTTTACGACTTTAAGGCACATACATGAATGTGTGGAATGCTTGGGTGGGCTATTTTGCTAGGTACATCGATTGCACTAACTCGCAACCGTCCAGGAGGGTTTATTTTTTCTCTATTTAAACTTTAAGTCCATTCCCCACCTATGCTCCTTTCGTTTGCATAGAAAGCTGCACCACCGTCGTGTGTGCGTGTGTGCTGCACACATTGTAGCCAATGTAGCATTGCAAATTCAAGCACAGAGGAACCGCTTTCCGGCAGTGTTGCAATCGTTCCGATTCAACTTCAACCGGTGGTTTTTTTTTTGTTGAAAGGACAATATTCTTCATCATATTTTATGACCACTTCAGCGTCATAAAGCACGCTACATCGCTTGTCGCCGGGACGGGAGCTAACATTTTAAGATTGATGGTGATGTGAGTCCACGCGCGAGCGTGTGGGACAGAAAATGGATGGAAATTTGATAGACTTCAATATTTTCGGCGATTTCACTGTGTTTGCTCGCTGTGTCGGTGCATATTTACGACGTCGCATGTTACGAGCGGGATTAAAATGTATTTCTTGTAGGAAATCTTGCTACGAAGCGACTGATCTAATTCAATAGGTTAATAAAAATAAATAAGGGTAACCATCGATCAACACCCGGGGGTGATATTAATTTAATGCAAATTTAGAGAACTTAAATGGAATTCTCAGACAAAATATTTATGAATTAAAAAAAAAAGTTATCCCGTAACGTTGTCTCATGGTATTCGTAATTGTCTTACAACAAATTTATCATGGAGAAGAATTTCATGTCCCAGTTTGTAGTTAAATATATTTTATTTAGTTTCTACAGTTATTAAACATATTTTTATTATTTTTGAAGCAGACTTGTATTGTGGAATGAATTTATCCAAGTTTTTAGTCATTTTTTACCTATTAGTTTCATTAAGCTTTCATTCCTTAATTTTTCAATTTATTTAATTTTTATTTATTTCCCTCTATTTTTGATACACATTGTTTTCCAAAAACCGAACAATAAAACCAGTGACTCCGAAGTGCAAACAAAAGGAAAAGTATCAAAAACCCTCTAAACGAGAAAGTGTTTTCCCCCGCTCAAGTGGAAGAATCGCTTTATCACGAAATTTACGCCAAACGGTTATCCGTCAGGTGGGAGGAGTCTTCCCCGCAATGGCCAATTCCAGCTTGCTGTTTGCCGCTGTTCCACTACCCCCCGAAGGTGGGGTGGAAAATCACTGCTAGTTCCAATCTCCAGCACAATCGGTGCAGCATACGGTGAAGAAACGGAAACGTTCGAAAGCCACCGCCAATCGTCGCGTTCTAAAGCCATGGAGGTGGCAAAAAAGATATCCCTCCGATTTACAAAACTCGCCGTTTGCACCACATCGGAGGAAAAGTTTGTTTCTACACCCCGCACGATTCGGCGTCCTCGCTTCTCCCACCCCCGGAAGTGGTTGCACTGGTGGAAAGAAGTGGCTCAAAATAAAATAGATGGTGTGAACTGGAAGTGCCGTCTGCCTTCCTTAGTTCACTTGCCACGTTGGTTTTCTTCGTTCCTTCTCGTTTCGTTCGGAGGGTGGAAAACGCTCGTTATGGGCTTTGAGTTGCCGCACCACGGCACAAGAAAACGGCCTAAAGAAACTCACGCTCCTCGCTGCGGAGGCTGCGATTTTCATAAGTGATTTGTGGGATGCGGACGAAACGTGCGAAAGTGCGTTGTTTTGGTGGTGGCATCTCCGGTGAATGGGTCGGAGAAAAAAGGACAGCAAAATCAACGAAACCGGAAGGCGGTTCGGACACGAACCGCCGGAGAGAACAGAACAGAGACGTTCATCCAAATTTATTTGCGATGAGATTAGAAAAATTATTTATTTATTTATTCATCCAACAAGAAGTTTCACTTTCAGTGGCGTTCGTTCCCACACTGCTTGGCAAATGCTGCCTGATTTCGGAAGTGTTGAAGTGCTTCCCGTACCCGTACTGACCGGAGACAATAATTTGTGGGAAACGGTGGGGTGGCAGATGATTTCTTTATCCATATTTAATATTGTAATGGGATTTCAAGAAACGGTTTATTACTTCCGCGGTGTTTTTTTTCTCCACTGCATTCAAAACATAATCGATACACCAGCAATTTTCTGATCCGATTTCGGTAACGGCCTGTTTAGCGGAGCGAACCGGAGATCGGTAAGGGTTAATTGTTGGAGCGTGCTCCTGCGTTCCTCCGTTTTTGTCCCCTTTTTGACGTAGAACCGGATCGAAAGCTATCATCTTGCAACCATCGGATCGGATCGAAAAAGGGGCGCAAATGTTAATTAGGGAAATAATTGTGCTTCCGGTTGGAAAAATCGGTGAGGAAATTTGCATACGAGAGGGAAAAGCAGATGGAGCGTGAAAGATTACTGATACAACTTTTTTGCTGCTATGTTTATCTCCTTTTCGAATTATGGTTTCATTCCACGTGAACTTGTATGAAATATAAGATAATATTTCTGTTTCTCATTCGTTTCGACATATTTTTTTTAAATTTAATTTTTTCTCAATATTCTTATCAAATGTATATATCCATCATAACACATGGTAAGCGATACGATAAGCATACGAAACGATATGCATAATAATTAAAGCACATCAACAAAGGTGTAAACAACTCGAGAAGGAATGTTGCATAATCAGTTTAATCAGTTTTAATCGGTTGTTGAACGCTTTTAACCCAGTTTAATAAATTCTTTCCAACGGGTGAAGTAAATCATTGCATACTTTCAGGCGCATAAGATACATTATAGTCGATTCTTTCGTGTGTATATATTCTAAATTGTTTCCCCGAATAAATGGACAGCATTTTGTGTGTATTGTACGAAAATAACACATCCCTTTTCACCGGAATTCGAATAAAGGAATCAGTCTCATAGAAATTCGGTAGGTTCGGACCAAAAAATTGGATGTACGACCTACAAGCCTTACCTCGCTTTCACCGTGGAAACCGCCTCCTGACTCTACCGACTGCAGTTATTCGTTTAGGGCCGGTTTCCGCTAGACCAGCACGGCACAATTGGCTCCACAATCTTATCGGATGTCAGTCAGGGAGCGCTGCTGACGATGCCACGCAGACGCTTTGTTGCTGTTTTCTTTTTTTTTTTAGTTGGTTAGATTTCCCAAAACGAAACGCGAGTGGAAACTTTTTGAAATTCATACATGAATGAAACATACCAAACGCCGCGGCATGCAACCGGCGCGATGAATAAAACGTTGGACGGGAGATGTGCGGTTTTCGGTTGTTGTTGTTCCTGGGCTATATTATCTGTGCATATCTTACGCCAGAGTGGCCCGCTGACACATGTCGGCGGCCGATAGACTACTCTTGCTTTCGGAGCCTCTGACCTCTCGCTCTCTCTCACACCCTTACTCACTTGCGTCACATGATCCATATCTGACGCTGACTTCACCGCGATATAGAGGCGGATCAGCGTTGAAGCCATCGGCCAGAACAGCTAACCGGACGACCACTCACTCGCCTCGGTAATCCCTTGTCATCCACCTAGACAGACAGACATCTATTGTCCGCTGTCGGGGTGCCGCTGTTTCGCAGCGAGTATAGATACACGAAAGCTATAACTCCATTCTAGCTACTGACCGGACTCCCATTGCGGCCTGTTTCGTGAGGTTAGAATTTTACTATTTTTTAGACGAAAAGGCCGAATAAGTCAACCACATGAACTGGCGTCTCCCCTGCCTGGGATAGTTTTTCAAATTTGTCGTACCGTGATCGGATCATGTTTTCGCCGCCGGACATTCTCGATGGTAGTGATGATACCGAAGCTGGACCGACATTTTCACGCAGTGAACGTCACTCATCGGACTAAATGGGCCCATGATTGTGGGGAAGAGTGAAAACCTTGTGTCTGATTGGGGTACGTTTTACTCTGTTATTTATAAATACACTAATCCCAGGCTGGTTTCTTTGTCTAACATTGTAACCTATGTACGAAGCCTCTGGATATTTGAGCTGCTAGTAAAAACACAACAACACTTGAAATACAGAAATATTCATTAAATCATACTGCTGTGGAAGAGAAGTCTTTCAGACGTTTCCGAAGTAATTAGCGTTGTAATGTAAGCATACATTTAGGCGAAAAATTGATTCGACAATAAAAAATTTTGCCTGAAAGAATGCAAAAGTTGTAAACTGTAGCAAAATCGACTTTTTAAAAATAGAAAAAAAAAATTTAAGGTACTTTCGATCGCGTAAATTAATAATTAAGTAAACGTAAGAAATAATCTTAAAATTGGTTTTAAATTCTTTATTTTAAACCTTTCCCCAAACACCCGAATTATGTTGACTCCACGGAGACTAATGACTCCCGAATTGCTTGTTCTGTTCCGTACGTACCATAAAACTATACCAACTACACGCACTCCCCGCAAAAACCCCGGTCGGAAATCGATAAGTGAAGCGCACTCAAAACACAGTACCGATCCCAGCGTCCACCGCGAAAGTGACATTTATTGGAAGCGAGCGGAAATCACTGACCACGGATGTATATTGCACATGTACTGCTACCACCAACTACATGAAACGGCGGCTCGTGTAGGCTCTCGTCTACCAGCACTTCCCACGAAACGAGACCAGATAATGTCACTCAGCGGGAAAGATTGTAGCTGCTAATTGTGCAAATGTTCATTAAAATCGGCCCAGCCTCATATCGGTGGACCGGCGGATCCGCGCACCGAACTTTTCCCAGCCGTTGATGGTATCATTTTGCGAGTGGTTTTGGATAAAGCACAGACAGGGGTACGTGTATCGCTCGGTGCGTAGTTTTGTTGTGGTCAAATTAGGCGTGAATAGAAAGGGCTGCATCCCACGCTGCAGAGGCCGACGCAGCGACGTAAGGTTTTTGCGATGTGAGAAAATTTATGTAGTAAAATTGAGCAGAAAACTCTTGCCATGCAATTTCTCACGAACGAAACATTCGATTTCGCAGGGGCCACCCATTGTCAAAGTAGTCGAATGTTCTTCGAAGGCAGCTTGTTAAACATATTGTTTTATTTTGTTCGGGCGCGGTGTACGTGCTGCTGCTCTCAAAATGTGTAAGAAGTTCAGACCGGCGGACAGAGAATGGTTGTTGAATACTAAATTGCAGCATGCCCGCCTTTACAGCACAAAACCAAGCGGCAGTTACATGGCGCTCGGAAAACTCCACCCGGTTCCGGTTCTCAGCATCCCCCCTGTGATAAGAATATTCGAAAGCGTGCTCGTCGTGGCCGGAGAGCGAACGAAACTGAATTAAAGGTCCCGGGTGTTTGGTGGAAAAATAGTTTTTCTCCTAACCATCCCCGGTGCTTTCCAGTGGAAAGTCTCGTTTCATGGTTCATCCGGTGCTCGATCGAGGAGCGTGCAGCAGTGGGTGGAATGTTATTTTCGTCCGAAATTTTCGGTACCTTCACGTGCGGGAGGGCGCAGAGTTACGCTAACAATGGCATTGACGATCAGCGAACAGGAATCGAATTAAGTGGTAAAGTTTTCCCATTAATATTACACACTTTAGCTTTGTGGGGATTGGGTTTTGCAGGTTTTGGAGGAAAAAGAAAAAAAAAACGTCCCAAAACGAAACGGGGTGTGACACCCTCACGGGAAGCCGACCACAATCGTCAACAATTGGCCCGTTGCCCACGACACGATCGTCGTTTGGAGCCGTCGACAGGCCGCGTAACATCCACCAGGCGTCTCCATTGGCTCGGGGAGCGCTTTTTTCTCGCGTTCGCGTAAAATTTTATGAAAAACCGGATGAAGACAAATTTCACGCTTCACTGTCAGTCAAAGCGATTCGATGCGGGGTGAAAGTTTCGCCTATTCGATTCGTGGATTCTGGATTGATTTCGTTGATAGCACCCGCTCCGGACGATGAAGTGTTAACATTGGGCGATGGCTGGGAGTGTCGCTTTGTGTGGGAATGGTTTCATAAATTATTCTTGCTGCCTCTTCCAATCGTGTTCCGGAAGAAAAGTTTCCGTTTTATGTCTGAAAACGGTTCCAAGAACATTTGACGTGATTGGTTGAAGGGGGGCTCTTTGTGAGTAAGTTTTCCGAATTGGTTGGTATTGTTTTGGCTAAAAAAGCTACCTGTTTTTCTTTATGTGTTTGATATGTGTTTGTTTTTGAATTATTTGTTAAGGAAGTTTGTTGTGAATCGTCATAACTTTTAGTCCCTTATTTTATTTTTGATTTGTTTTACTTTTTTGGTTGCGCTGCGTATTTTTTGTCATGCTTTATCACTTTAAACATTAAAAAGTTCTATTTACCACGTTAGTCAATGTTTACTTATCTTAAAACGAAACTGCCCGCTTTATTAATTATGACAAACCTTTCCCCACCCTTCCTGCGTGTAATATTTAATTTCAATAATCACGCCATCGTTACTTGAGCAACCCGTCCGAAGCTTCATTTGTCGAATTGTTCATTTATTATGATGCTGCTCATTAATTTCCTACCAGCAGGTTGCTGGTGTGATCCATCCAGTCACCCGGGGCACCTGGCTGGGTCTGTGGTAAAGGCCCTAGCGCGAGGAGCGCCACGGCAGCAACGACTTCCAGCAAGGCAGTAAGTAATTCAATTATGCACGTTCAATTTGCCGCCGTGCAGTTTGTGAAATAATTAATCTTTCGCGTTGTAACGCGAGGCGAACGGTGGCGGAAAAACTCAGCTACTCCCGGTCCCGGGAAGCGGACCGTGGGCGGTGGGTGAGCGTCTTTTCGTTGTTGGATAACAATTTCGCGCTGCTCGGGCACCGAGGAGCAGCACCGTCCGTTCTTTGCCTCTTCTTTCTACCGCCCTCGAGGGAGGATCGAGAAAGTCCGATTTTTACCCCATCGCAGGTTGTTTGTCTGCCTGTTTGTGCTATTTCCCGCCGGGCGGAAGTTTCTCCCGTGGCAGTGGGTGGCGGTGGGGAGTCGACGGTGCGATTTACAAAACTGTCTGTCTAAAAAGTTCTTATCCGGCGTATTCACGGAGTTCCCGCCGTGTCCGTCTGCGGTAGGCACTTCTCGCCATCGTCAATTTACTGAAGGGCTTTCGCTGTTTATTTCAGCACTTTGGTTTATGCGGCATCGCGCGCTTTAATGGAGCGTTCGGAGCGAAGTATGAAGCGATTTCGGTTGGATTTCAGCATCGAGCAGAGGCTTGATGGTACCGCCCTCGTCTGCAAAAAAGGCGTAAATTTCTCCCCGATCTAAACATTCCGTTGTTATCCAGAAGAACAAAAAAAGAAAAAAAGCCAAACGCTTTGTTGTTAAGTCTCTTCTAAAGCCATGCCGCTTTTTCTTTACCCTGCCCATAAACATCTCGTTCGAGATTTGCGTGCGAGTGTCCCGGTAGGTAGTTCGCGTTTTTTCGCTCCAAAGTTTAATCGAACGGCCTAAGCCAGCCCGTGTGCCGGGCGGAATATTCAAATCGTTATCGCGTCGCTCCCATCATCATTTATATGAAAATCTTTAAATTTATGGCTTCATCGATTTCTTTCCAAAACCGTTGCTGTAGGCCCGGCCTCTTTCTACCGCGTGCGGAAAGTTTATCCCGGCCAAACTCTCCCCACGGGAATCACGGGGGAGGGGTGGTGGGCGTGTGTGCGTGGGTCGCAAATGCACCGGCGCGACCGAGATTTCCGAACAACCGCACCAACTCCGAAACCCGGAGGTAAAGATATTGGTAATCGATAGCGAAAATGCCCCGAAGACGAAGAGGAAACGAAATCGAATCCAATCAATTGTCATTTTGCCTTCGCAGAGGATGCTTCCGCGTCGGTCGGGGGCCGTTGAGGCTGTGGGTGAGTTGGGAAATTTACAGTGGGAAAAGCTGGTTGTGAACTGGTTGGTCAAAATTTATTATCTATTTAGTGGTTTTAATTTTAAATAATTTTTAATCATTTGAGGTGAACATTTAAGGTCATATCTTGTAGGAAATACTTGATAACTTGAATATGTATTACTCTAATAGTTATTTTTTATGTATATTTAAGACGCGGAAAAAGAAGAAAAAGAAGAAGAAGAAATACAAAAAATGTAGAAAATTTACACACATAAATAAATATTATTGATTCATCCTACGTATTGTTTTCCTTTCCTTTTATACGGTAAAAATTTAAAGATTTTGTTAGTTCGCGATGTTAATGTTTTATGCATGCCTCATTTAATGGTTAAACAATTTAAAATATATTTTTTAAATGAAGCTATTTTGCTGAATGGAGTTTTAATTCATGTCAAAATAAGGGAACAGGAACTGTCAGGAGCAAAAATTTTAATTAAAATATTGATAAATAAACAAAAAAAAATGTTTTACCCACAGTACACCCGGAAGCTGTACACACGGTATGTGCTGAGAAAAAATCGGCAACCGAATGATTGCTGCCTGTTTTTGCATAGGCCATGCAATCGACATGGAAAGCTGAACCTGCCAACGGAAACAGACGGCCGTGCGGTGGTGGGTGGGAGGGGTTTGAAGGAAAATCGAAGAATTACCATATTTCAGCAACAGCCTCAGCCTCACGTAGTTTTGATATACAGTCGGAGATAAACGAAGAATACATAAAAAAGCGAAACATTTTCGCTTTCTCTCACTCGTTCTTCCTTTCGGCCGATACACACGCAGAGGCAACGGTGGAAGGATCTGTCTGTCGTTGTTTTTACGTTTCACCCTTCACCCCAGGTTTCACCGCCCATTTTCTCTTGTCTTTCGAATCTTCCGGGGATCAAGTTGATTTCGTTCCGTTCCGTTTCGGGGAGGAAGTTTACCATTACCGTGAATTGAGAACTGCCGTGGGGTCGGTCGCGCCCTGGTACCGGAAGTGTGGAAGGAAGAGATTTTATTGGAGCCACCCGGGACCCGCTCTGGAATCGCTTTATTTTTGTGCACTTTCCACTGGAGAAGCAGCGCAAACCAGTGTCGTAAAACATTTGGGGTAGAAGCGAATAAAAAAAAAAACCAGCGAACAAGCGACAGTGTATCGGTCCAGTCGGTGGGAATATTTCAAATGAAATTAACCGATAAATTGGAGACACTGTGCTACCTTTTTTTGCCTACCGAACGATGGTCAGTAATTCAGGGCGCTCGGTGTCGGTTGGTGTTGCCGAAAATGCTGACACTGCTTTACGTTTTGCGAGCGTTTAAAACGCGCCCTCCACCGGAACAGAACCAAAACCCGGTAAAGCCACATTCTTCACAGATAATTAAACAAATTTGGCATTCAGCGTGGGGTTTTTGGTATGGTAGTTGTAGGGCTGAGTTGTTTAAACGCAGCTGCCCGTCTTTTTCGCCGTCGTACATTGTTCGAACAAACTGGGCGCGGAGGCGGAAGTGATTCGAAGGACGAAGAAATCTCGCGGCGTGCGTGGGCAGAAGATCCTCGTGGCTGGAAACGCTCAAGTCGAATGCAAATAGCACCAATGAAATTCTCATTTAAATACAGATTTCGGTTACAGTTCAAATACAGCCGCCAGTGCGCCGGAACGCCACAAAGCGGGAGCTGGTCGTTTGAGCTATGGTTTCGCTTCGGTTGGCACGCTCGGTCGGTCTTTCTGTTTGGGCGCCGGAAGTGGGTTGGTTCTGCGCGCACCGAGACGCTTTGCCGGCTGATGAACTGGGCTACGAATTTGAAACACTATCGACGCCGATGCCGATGCTAGTGTTGGCTGCCGGTGTCATTGTTTCGGTTCCGGGCATTCTCAATCCATCGGAGATTCATCTCTTGGAGAGGTTTGAGATAGTCGGCACCGGGCAAGCCGTACCGGCACCGATGGAAGATAATTTAAATTACATTTCAAATATTTGCCATCCGGGGAGTACCAGTGCCGTCGTCGTGCTGGTCGTGGTGTTGGATAGCGATTGTTGGCGGATTTAGTGGTGCAAATTTTTGGATCAACATTTGTCTTGGATGGGACGCGAGCGAAAGGGTGCGAGCTGGTGCACTTCTCAGTAAACGAGGTAATGGGATTAGTGGTGAATGTTGTGGGTTGTAGTCACAGATCCGGCTGCTGTTGCCAGGGATGCAATATCTTAGTGGTGGTAGATATCGGAAGATCGATTGTAAAAACAGAACAATATAGTAATCGCAAAATTTTCAAAACAATAATAAGATAAGTAATTATCTATAAAATAAATAGTTCTTTGTAGTATTGTTATGGTTCCATTTGTTTCGAACTAAATTATGGGATTTTACAAATTGTATAATTTTTTTATTAAGATTGAGTTAAAGCCGCTGTTGGCCCAATTCCATTGTTTTGAGGAGCTTAAATAAAAATTTCGCCTAAAAGTATGCAATTTACTGTGTATGAATTCGGATATTTTTGTTCAGACGTTTCAATATATACCCGGTTACTAAACCTGTTAAACAAATATTCACAATTGGAAATCGTTTGTCGTATTAAAAAGCCTCCTTAAAAGAGCAAATTTTTCATTAATATTATGTGTGCACTAGAGAAGTATAATTTTGCTACGCGTGAACGCTAATGGGAAAGAGGTAATGTGTTGCATTCCAGGGGACCATAGCTTTGCTTGTTATGATTAAATTCTCGAACGCTGCAAGCTCACCAGTGACTCATGCAAAACGGTCCATAAACAGCTAATCATCGGGAGCGTAACCCGCAGCCATACCGTCAAGATGCTGTCCGAGCAATAATGCACCCGATGCGAAAGTGACCTATTCAGCATCCGGCCCCGAACCGGATCCCATCTGGATGCTTTATGCAAACCGAGTGAATAGATGACTTTCAGCAAAGCCGCAAACCGCAGGATCGCTTCAGCCGCCCTTGGTGAAATCTAGCACCAACCCCGCCACCCCGCCATCCCCCACAAAACCAATCCTTTAGTGTGGTTTATTTCTATTTATAATCCTTTCGCATCGACTGGCCCGTGGCGTTGAGACTGAAACCATTATGGTGATTTCAGCTTCCGGTTGCGGGTTGGGATGATGCGGGGCTTTCAAAGTAGGATAATACTTTCCGATGCACTAAGCGGCGGACGGGGAGAGGGGGAGTCCTCAACCTCAACGAAACAATATCCGGTAATTAGTGGAGAGGTTTAAGGTTAGTCTTTACACCGTAACCCAATACCCGTCCCGAACACTGGACCGCTCTGGAGCGCTCATTAGAGTTTCATTCACTGTTTCAACGACGGCATGAGGTCAGGCCGGGCCGTGCGTAGAGGAAACCAGCTGCACCGGCTAAAACTGACACTATATTGTTTAGAACTTTTGATGTAGTGTTTCCCGTTTCAGGATCGGAGGCATATTTCACTCCAGCGAGAGCATTCTTTCCACGGGGTGGTTGGGTGTTTACTGGTGCAGTTTATAACTGTACGAACGGATCGGATACGGTGGCAAATTAGTGGTAATAAATGAGCCGAACCGAACCGTACACAGATCTAACCGATAAGCTCGGTAGGAGCTCGCTGCACAGATGTGGTTTAGCATTAAGTATCGACTTTTCGACTTGCGTTTAGCTGCAACTTTGTAAGCTTAGCTTGTAGTTAGAGAAATTTCAGATGAAAACTATGGTTGAGGGTTAGGAGTTGTAATAACTTGGTCGTTTGTCATATTAAAGGTGTACAGTTAGGTTAAATTAACAAGGTAACTTTAAAGATTTTTAAATGTATATTAAAATTTTTTATCTGTTGAACAGAAAATTTTTCATAGGCGTATAAAACAAAAGTTGAACACACACACATCTAAAAGCTGAATGACCTCAGTGAAAGCGATCCCTGACCGAATCGATTACAGGTCTCCCGGAGGGGTTGTAAAGTGATTTCCTTGACCGACGAGTGACCGCAAACAATTTGATCCTTTTCCCACCGGTCTCACCGGCGTTCGGCTGGACAAAAGTCCATCAGGAAAGACAATGCGAATGCTTGAAGTTTAGTAAAGCACTTGGAAACCCGCAACAAACCACTGACCGCAGCCCTGTTCAGTGTATATGCTGTGGATGCGGCACCGAAAGTGGCCAGTCTGTGAGACCATTTATGATTGCGGTTTAGGTTTGGTTGCGTAAGCTTTCCATTAACCCTTCCTCTGCAAGATGATGGACATACGAAACTGGGAACGTAGACGAAGATTAAAAATTCAGCCGGCAGTGGAATTTCCCGAAAGGTTCCCGTATCAGCCGGAAACGCATTTCGTCTGTCCGGAATTTTGTCCATTTTTCTGGAAATAACTTCCCGGTTCTAATTTTCTAGCAGTGCGATGGTACATCAATCACCGTTCGCAGGTGGGTAGATGGAGTTGGTTGCAAATGCCCGGTCGCTTTTGAACGTTCCTTCCGATTGCTTCGGTAAATCGGGTAATGAAGGGTTTCATTTTTGGAATTCCCCATCCAGACGTCTTGTGTTTCTCACTATCTCACAAGCACAAGCAGCTGCTGGCAGATTCTTTGGAGCGAACGTAAACTTAGCCGGTAAGTATCCTAATTCTGGCCGAAGTTACCGAAGCAACGTTGCTCGTTGGGTTGGGCGGGAGGTAATGAAATATTTCAATATGAAAATTCTTCGAATCGTTTTGCACGACCGCCACCGTTTCCGGTCAGATTGTGTTTTCTGCCAATCTCGTGAAATAAAATCAAATGCTACGCATTTCTTTATTTGAATGTCTGTATTGAATATTTTTCAGAAAATGTTTCCTCCTTTAAAAGATCTTGTTTTGATCAATAGATAGGTACGCTATTTGTTCCAGATTTTTGTCGACGCTTTCACTAATATTTGTTAGTGTGTTAGTTCTCTTTGTACTGCTAAATGAAAGATGAATAGTTTCCTATCCTTGTCGTTGTTTCATCCATTTGTTCTGGTTCACTTTCGTCGAGGCACTAGTTTTTGTTCCGAAGAACAAATGCAAACTAAACCAACCACCACAATCTGCCCTGGATTATAACTTTTCTTCATCGCCATGGCAAGATAAACACTGGTTGATGTGGTCTGGTCTAACTGGCAGTGTAAGCATCAGTAATCATCATTCAGCGAGTTCTAGAGTCCTACCCGTACGATAGTTGCATGACACGGTTTCCTTTGATGTCGCTGACGCCTTGGATTTGTAAATGAAAAGTTTCACTCGCTAGACTACCTCCTCCTTCTACACACACACATGTGGGACATGCAAAAGAACAATCGATTCTCGTTAGTGTTGCTCTCAGCCGTGGGCTGACACAAAAAGTGTCACGAACAATTCCTTTCCTTCAGTACGCGACGGTGTCGGTGCATATCCGTGACGTTTCTAATCATTGGTGGTAATGTTGATGCGCCTTGTTTGATGTAGCATTTACGATGGACCATTTCTGCGGTTGCTTTGTGTTGAGCATGTAGTGTGAGGCAATCTTTTCTGGTGGATCTGGATTTCGGTGGATCTGCATTTCCCTTGCGTTTGATATGTGCAATTGTTTCCGAGGGTTAAAAAATTAGGTCAATGGGAGTTTTATGCATTTATGCATTTTATAATTAAAGTTGTTTCAATAGGAAGTGAGCACACATGCTCGATTACAAGTTTCGACCATTTTCGACAACACTGAATGATTTAATATAACTGTATTTATAAACTTTTGTATTTTATACAATAATATAAATGGTGGCTTTTACTTTCCTAAACTCTCAAATATTAATCATTTATCAATTTAAGATACTTTGATGACATCATTAATTTGAAATATTTCAGTTAAATCAACATGAACGCTTCCATTATAAATGGCAAGATCAATCAAATTCGTGAAATTGGCATAAGCTTTGTTGAAGTGTGTATCTTCGAATGAAACAAAGTAATGATTTTCCCCAAACCGTTCAGCTCACGATTGTGGAAAGGTCTCCCCGTTTTTGCAAGCGACGCCAGCTACTTAAACTTAAAAAGGACATCTGAGAACCTAGCAGCAAATCGCCCCTATTTGACCTACTTTGGGGATGAGCGCAATTATTTCATTTCTAAGTCGCCATAAGAAGCCTTCGTGGTGCTGCTGCTGCTGGTTGGTGGGCGTGCTGCTCCTAATCCCCATTAATTAGGCTAAAAACGAAGCTGATGAAGCTGGCGCTGGTTTTTTGCCACTGCGTCATGCTGGCAATCGTTCAATTATCGTCCCGGTGTTTAGTAACAGTGCACTGGGAGAGCTTTAAAAACCGGCGACCGGCGTAATGGAGCGAACAGGGCACAGGGCTAAACTGTCCGTCGCTAATTTTTGTCATCAACGTCAAACTTTTCCCACCACCACGGTTGCTACGTCCGAGGGCGAAGGATTTTGGGGTAAGGATGAAGCCTCGCAAGTATGTCCAGCGCTAAATGTTACCTTCCCGTGCTCGCGGCCACGTTGGTTGGCTACTGGAAGCCCGTGTTTGTGAAAGGGCTCACTGCGGTTCGCCTCGTTGCCCTGGTAACTGATTAATACGATCCCAGGAGCAGCAGCCATAACTCATTCGCTTGCTGCAAGGAATTCCGGTTGGCTGGGGCCGTTTGGGATTTTTTATCTCCTCATTTACGAGAGTGCGTCTGCTATGAAAGGGACGAGAGAAAAGAAAATTATGACAAAAACTCCTCCTTTTCATTCGGGTGGACGAAGAAGCTGAATAAAAATGTGTCCTTTCACAAGCCGGGCCGTAATTTTCAACTTCGCGGTGATAATGTTATCAGCGCCGGGCGGAAGCTGCTGGGGTTGACGGTGGGTGGCGATTAATTTGTCAATTGCTGACAACGGCTCCGGTATGGGGTGGGAAAAAAGGGAATATTACACGATGTTCGCTGTCATGCTTTTTAGTGTAGGCTGGAAGCTTCTTCTGTAGAAATAGAATGAAAGAGAAAAGATTTGGGTTTGGAAAAATAAAAAGACATACTTTGAATTTATATTTTTGTCCTTTCATTTGTAGTTAGTTTATCAAAAAAAAAAATAAAAATAAAAATGAAATTTTTATTATTCACCATCACAATGCCCACAACGAGCTGTGCAAACTCATTATCGAGCAACTTAATACCTCCCGCGATAGCCTTTTGCGTACGTGTCACGCGTGGACGCGCGCATAAATGGAAGAAAATGTTTTCCATGCCCACATCGCGTCCCCCCGTTGGACTTCATTGTCATAAATTATAATTTCATATGTGCAAACAGGGTTATTGAATTATCGTTTTGTCACTTGTTTGTGCACTTCGTTTATTCTCTTCCGCTTCCCCGCACCCGTCGGTCCCGCTTGAAAGGACGCGAAGCATTCCATCACGAACGATAAATGTGACGGTCGAGTGAAGGGGCTCGTTCGAGCGCAACCGACGGCGTTCCGGTGCTTGTGGCACACATGATGGAAAATGTCGCGGAAATGGGGCCACGGCAAGTGTGGGGCATATGAATTGTGCATGATTTTTGACGGTTGCCGTCTGTTGCAGCGTGTGGTTGAGCGCCGTTTGATCTATACTTCGCCTCGCCGCAGCTTGATAGCGGTGGCTCTTAATGTATGCTGGCGAAATGACGCTTCTGACGTTATGTCAGGAGTATTCTTTCTCGCTTTTTTTTGCCTCGGTTGCTTCGGTGTATGAGAATGTAAATCACGGCACGCTAACCTATTCAACTGTAACGATCATGGGGGGTTTGCAGGAGGAAAGATCGAGATTGTTTATGCTGGTTTGAAGTGAGCAAACCTGTTATCATTTCGACGAAGTATATTTTCGACGCTTGAGTGCTTTTAGTTGAGCATTAAGAGGTAGTAAAAAGAATACGAAATTATTGTAAAAAAGACAAACATTTTGGAATAAAGGCTTTTAATGAACATAAAATATTTTAATACCAAACCCCTTTGGAAATGTTATTAAACTAGGAAATAAAAAGTTTAATTTAGGTTTTGCAGTGCTGGTTTTAAATTTACAAAAATGTTTTACATTTAGCTAAAAGCGCAATTATTTTTGGGTTTTTTGTTTGCTTGACAGAGCAGTATCAAGAACATAATTTAAATATTTAGCCAATTATTTTACCCAAAATGGATCATAAAAAGTAGCCAAAGAGAAAGCGATTTATTGTTTCATTCCGTACCGATTGATGGGTCATCTTGTTTTATTGCCGGCATTTCTTTCCGATCCGAAAGGGAAGCGCTTCCACATGGGACAGTAAATTCGGCGTGAACGAGCACGAAACAGTGTGCTTGCGGCGAGAGCATGAGAAACCTTTCTCTTCAATTGCTTGCAAACTAATCCTTGCCGGATAACGGACGGTTCGCTTTGCTCGCCAGCCGGGAGAAGCCGTCCCGGGGAGAGCCTTCAAATCATTAGCCTAATTACAAGCACACCCCCGGTGCCGTCGGACCGTCGTTTAAGCCTTCAAGAGAACGCGAAGTAAACCGTCGCTTCACGTACCGTTCAATGACCGGGTTTAGGTTTACACTTTTCCCGCTCGTGTGATGGAAATGAGTTGGCTTTGACATTTCGTAGCCATTCCGCTAAATGGACTCATAATTCATGTTGGCGCTCAACTCGGAGCGTTGCCGTTTCTTAAGCATCCCTTCGCTTGTTTCCGATTTTTATCGATCCTAATGAATGCACCCAGCGTGCCGTACGTGCTGAGGGTGCTTACTATGGGTCGGGTCAGCTGTACGAGTGATTGATGCAGGCGAGCGTATTGCTCCTATTGCCACCGAAACATGCAAACACAAAACCATGTCGATGATCCAATCATTACGACGGCTCGAGCTCCACGGTGCCTGGGTGCATAAATCTTTGCGTGGTGGTTTTTCTTTCCCTCTTCCGTCACGATGATGCATGGCACGGTGTAAATCGTACAGCTGCATTTGCGTGGTTTCTAATTTTCCATTCCTTGCCGTTCGTTTGTGTCGTACGGACGGTGCTGCACACGCAAACCATTCATTAAAGATGATGGATAGTTCGGTGGGAGCGTTGTGAAGGCATAAGGAAATGGATACAGCGTGTAGCTTTCACCTATTTGGTCGCTATTAATGTCCCCAGCACGGCCTGCTGCGGGAGGAGCAGAAGTTTCGAACTGTGTGGTGTGCATTTTCGGACGAAAAACTGCACGCTATTTCGATGGCGGAATTTCGCTGTTCAATTCCGGGCAAGTGAGCTGGGTGGGTTTCATGTTTATGAGCACCTTATTGGCAGGAATGTAAATTGAAATTCTTTGTTGGCTTCCACAATTTCGTGCACAAACATCTGGATGCGGATGTTGGAATTTTCTAGCTATTATATTGAGTTAAAGTAAATAAATGATAGCTCGATACAAAACAAAACCAAAAATCTATTCATAAATTATCTTGTCATCGTGAAGCGACGATTAAAGCCAAAAGCTCTGTTGACCCATCATCCCATTCGACGTTTGGCCGCGCTTAGCAAACATGAAAGGAAATATAATCCAAATGAACCGTTTAAGGGGATCGTTGTCGTTTAAATAATTTATGAGCGACCGTTTAGCCGAACTGTTTGCTCAGTGTCCACGAATCCGGGATGCGCCTTCAGTATCTCTCTCCCCTCTCCCGTCCGTGATCTCGTGATTGTTGCTATTTGTAATGTTTGCTGCCCCTTAACGCAGCTGCTACCGACGTTTCGAGCAACGCCCGGCGACCGTGTCCGGCTAGAAAGGACGGAACATAAAAGCAACACAGCGACTTCGATTTCGATACTATCGCCAGCGGAGATGGGGCGGAGTTGGGTGCGAAAACAAAGCAAACCCGATCCGAATTCGACTGTCAGCACTTGGTGGCTGGCTAGCTGGCTTCGCTTTGGTTGTATAAAATCAGTGTTTTATTGGTTCCTCGATACATTGGAACCATAACCACCTCCCGTTCGGGGCCGGAGCGTTGGGTAATAAAAGCGTTTTTTGTTTTGTTTTCGCTTTTTATTTATCAATCATTTGATGGCACGGTGTACGGGCGAGGGGTAGAAAGTTACGATCTGCGAGCGAGAAGTACAGCGTCCTTACCAGGGTTTTATTATCGCTCCGGTACGACCGTGGGACGGGAACTTAAGTAGTTGCCTGCCGGGCTGTACGGTGGCTGCGTTAAACCGGCTTAATAAGTCGTGAAAACTCCCCGGGCCAAATCCGGACCCCGGTGCGAAGGATGCGCGTTACCGGCGGTTCCTAATCGCTCGATAAAGTGACGGAGAGCACAACTTTTTATGCCACCTCGCCATATGGAACCGTGGCCGCCCGGTCCGGTTTGGCTGCTGGAAAATCCTTCCCCTCGTGGGCTCACGGCTGTCTGGGAGAAACTCGTGTAAGTCAGGGAGGATTACGCGTGCAGCCGTGAAATGGGCACGGGTACACGGCAGATCGTGTACACTGGCATGAAATAGAAGGAAAGAAAAAAGAAAATCGCAAAGAAGCAGCGAACAGATCGCACCACCATGGTGGCCCCGCTGGAAATAAATCAAAATGTAATAAAATACGCAATTTACGCTATACTACTGTCAGCTGCGTTTCGCGTAAATCACACCGAGATGGCAGGAAAGTTTTTGGCCTCAACCTCCAGCCCCCCTCCAGCCTCCAGCCCTTCGACGTTCGACCGATTCAAAGCGGCAGTTTGCGTTGTCACTTTCAGTTGAATCCGGTGCGGTGGTGACGATGGGGCGAGGAGCGAGTGTTATGATGGTGTTAATTAATTTAGGAACTTTCACCTTCCGAGCAGATGGTTCTGTGCCAGTGCGACACGGTGTCATAAGACAATTCCTTGAGGGAATGTGGTGTGGGAAGGAAGGAGGATGAGAGAGTAAAAAATACATATATATTGGACGGGACAGGACATTTTTGGTTCCAATGGTGTTTGGTCTGTTGGTAATTTATCACTGTTTATTAATATTAAATTTAGTTTAAAGCGGTTAAAAATGTGTGTTTGACGGTGGAATCGGCGAAGGTAATAATTATTTTTATGGATGGCCCATTTTTCTTGAAAGAGCAAAAGAGTGGGGAGACTGTAGCTTGTTCACTTTTTTTTTATATTTTACATGAAAGTAGTAATAATAAATGATAAATCTATAATAAAATACAATATTATTGAAAAAACAAATGAAAAAAATTCAGAAACGCCTTAATTTATGCTTTATTTAAAACTTTTTTTTTCAGATTGCTTGACAGACAATTTCAAATTCAGTTGAAAACATAATCTTTGCTATTTCAGTGAGCTGGGGAAAAAAAAGAACCTTTGCACCACGATGCAATAAATCGTGTAGCTTGATGGCTTAATAAATTAACGAACCTCCACCGGGAGCAAAACAGAAGAAGAAGAAAAAAAAACACTAAATTGTTGCAAGAGATACAAATAAATCGTTACATTCCAAAAATGCTTTCAAAATAGGGGAAGGTTCCTAATGCAGAGATAAAACAGCACTTGAAAATATCTCCATCCCGCCCGATGCGTGCCACGATGTGGCGAAGAATTTTCACACCGTCAGGCTAAAGCAATAATCGTAATAGACAAAAGTTTTCATTTTCACTCGATGCAAATGTGTTTTTTGTTGTTGTTGTTGCAATGTAGCGTCCCTTGCTCTTTTCGACTTTTTGGGGAAATTATACATACACAAAAAAAAACAAACAAAGTTGACGAAGGTAAGGTCCTCCACAGGGAGAAAAAGTTGAATTTCAAGATCTCCCGAAACGGGATGAACGTGCTAGGGGGAGAGTTTGCCGAAAAAAAAACCCAACAAAAATTAAGTGCCTATTACGGTGTTTAAAGAAATGATAATGTTTGATAAGTGGAAACGCTCGACGTGGGACTGACGTGGGTATGTTGTGGATACCGTTTTGCCCTTTCTCCTAACCGAGCCGTCACGCAGAACTGACGAATTCCGTTGGTCATTCCCGGTTCAGGATGCCACCACCATCGCGAAACGAAACGCTACACGAATCGCCAACGAGAAACGCACCGTGGGTATAAATATTATTTGCATAAAATTGAAATGAAAATATTAATAAAAACCCAGCGCTGCTTTGCTGTGCGGCACATAATTGTTTCTGATAGACGGCATTCATACCCGACCGAGCCAAAAAAGCTGGACGCTCTTCCGTGTCTTTCGCCGGACAGATGCGAGAAAGTTTTCAGGAGCGAGAAAAAAAATATCATCCACCGTCCGAGTTTGCTTAAAGCTATCGTTCCGGCAATTGACTGGGCGTGTCTGCAAACGGTGCGCTTCTCTGCCGTTCCTTTTACGAGTCTCATCATCATAAAAAAGCGCTCATTTATGCGCACCATCGAGCAGAGGCGTTGGCCTGGGCTTGGCTTGTTTCTTCTACGACACGAGCAGAACAATTGTTATTAACGACCGTTGTTTACACTTCTATGAATCTCAAAGGTGCCACTTAAAGAGTCGACAGTCCGCTCGAGAGGACGTTCTTTTGTTGAGAGAAGCTAGGGGGGATGATAGGAGAAATGTGGGGTAAATCTTGGCCCACATTTCCAACCGGGTGGAGGCAGATTTGCAGTGCGCTAGCGGGCGGTTAAAGGTGACAATGCACGTGCAGAACGAGAAAGTGAGCGAAATAATGCTCGTAAAAAGTACATCCCATAGAACCACTTAGCAGCAAGTGTTGCCATTAGTGAGATTGTTCATCTTCTGCGCGGACTTTACCGTGCTTCTGTTGGGTTGTATCGGTTTGGTGAGGTGGTGAACGCCTAAAGGTATGCAATTGGAGTGAAAGATCTTTTGTGCAGTAGAGGTTGATTTTAGTCATGTAGGCTGAAGAATTTTCAACAGTTTGAGTGTGGTGGGCGAGCGATATATTTTAGCACCTTTCAAATGATTATAAAAATTATAACTCATATGCTCATATTTTATGAAACGTATATTTAAAAAAATGCTGTCGTATATTAGAGCCTTTCGGTACTTTCTAAACTTCGTTATTATTCCAGAAATCATATGATAATCTGATAAATAAAAATTCAATCATATTATTTCACCATTATATATTAATAGAAAATACTAATTTGAATGATGCTACTTTTTTTAATTTAAAATACCTTTAACCTTCGGTAAAAGAGAGTAAATCGCTCCTGTGTGTGTGCGTGGAATGTTTTTATAGCAAAACTCCGTTTCGCTATTTTCGGACCACAAAACCCTTGTTTCATTCCACCGTCGACTCGAGCTAACATTTACTGCTGCACTTATCTGCAATATTCATGCAACCAGCTAACCACCGTGCGACTAGCGTACCGCCGGTTACAGCGTTGCATATTCATCACTGCACTTGAACGACTCGTGTTTGCGCTTTCATCCCGAGCTCGGTAGGGCAGAAGATTCGAGCTTCTCAGGTGAGAAAATAATAAACAAATATACCCATGGCTCCTCTTTCTCCAACAAAACGCATACATGCAATCCGGCCGGTGACGCAGACGGGTGAAAGATTTATACCGTGAGTGGAGTCGCCCGCCCGGAGTTTATCCGCATGAAGCTCGGAAGGAATGCAGCTTTCGCAGCGTCTACAGCGACGACATGTTCGCCCGCACAAAGCACTCTGGCAATGCAAACAGTTTTTCGGGAAATATTTCCTCCCAAAAACCGCAACGACGTGCATGCCACGCTTTGAATGCCGTGGAAAATTCGGGTATTTATAATGCAAAGACGTAAAACCGTTGCGATAAATTTTACAACCCGAGAAACGGTACGGCTACGATTGCCGTCAGAGATGCGTGGCTAAAGCTCGTACCTTTCTGCTGACGGGTTTGCTCATGAACATACTTTACCGAAGCGAATTGCTGTGCAGTGATAAAATATTCAGTACACGACACGTAATGGTTTGCCAAATATAACCTGAACCGAACCTTGGAGATAGTTACGCGTCAAACACTGAAATAGAAGCTATGTATGAAATAATACCGCACTATAAAGGATATCGTTTTGATCGAAAAAAAAAAAATCCGGAAATACATTTTCCTTTTTCTTCACGAAAAACAACTTCCGTAACAAGCCGAAGTCACCGTTCGTGGTGCGAAGTAACGTAAAACAATCCACAATTATGTTATCCACTCTCGACGTCACGACGTGCGGTACGCAATCATAATCAAGCAAATCGAATCAGAAAGTTGTGCCCGAAAGACATTTACCAGAAGGGAGATAAACAGCGAGCATACTGAACGCCCACCAGAATTACATCAAGCAGGTTGTGGAAGTATTCCTGTTCGATGTTTCTTTTCTTCGAAACGATGTTTGTTGTTTGATGAAAAAGATATTGTAAGTAGAGTCAGATAAAAATCAGTACGCTTAAAAATATTGAGCTTTGAATATATATATTATAAATATTCAAAGAAACTGTACCAAAATGTCAACACACTATTTTTACAGGTTTTAGCTTGGCAATGTCAATTTTTAAAACCAAATCCGGTTTCTATACCCTAATGGTTTTTGAAACCAAACGAATTTTAATTTTGAGCAATGGTATAATAGTTTAAAGAATATTTCTAAATAACATTTCCATCCTTGGGTTTAATTCCTGCGCATTTTTACGTTAAGTGAACACAGCCGCGTCATGCTTAAACGCAATGCGTATCGCTCGACGCGTTTATTCTGTCATTCCCGCTTCGATCGCTTTATCGCTTCCGAAGTCGACACACGCAGGCACACAGGAACACACTCCGTAGATTCTTCCCGATAGTACACCTGGGATCTCTAAGCAGCAGCTACTCTCTCGCTCTTACACGATCGTGTCGTTCGTT
>JXWZ01013974.1:0-18433 GCA_000956215.1 Anopheles farauti No. 4 | reverse complement strand
TTCACACGACAGGACCGGTACCATGATCTCATTCGGACCGTCTCCCCCTAGCGAGGAGTGACTAACCAGCTATGGTGGTAAAATCAGTCTAGAAAGCCGATTAAAGGGCAGGCATGACTTCGGTCGTTACGCCAAATAGAAGAAGAAGAAGAATTAAAATTCCACAATTTTTAAAAGCTATTTAAAACGATAATTTTGCTGATTATTTTGTAAATAAAGCTGAAGGTAGCAATGAAAGTTTCGAAGTCTGGATCAACCCAATTTCAATTTAGACCATTTTATTTTCTATACTGTGCAACGCTCGTTCTAAAATAGTAGCAGCTTATTACATTTATTTTATTTTCAACCTACACCTAAGAATAAATAACACAATGGCTTATCGATTGCCGACTTAAATTCAATGAAGCTGCTATGATTAGTTTTTACTCGATATTTCTTGTTGACAAGTTTGTTATCGAGTTAGCAACTTAGTATAATTGTATGGAGATCAGCTCCATTTGTGTCGAATTCCATAATTGAAAACTATTTACAAATAGCTTTATCCCTTATAATACTTCGGAAAAGTGATTAGTACTTACCACCCGTTCTAGGCAGGCGAAGGAAGAAAAAGCATTGCCTAGTTCCTCCATGAATCATCGTTTATTATAGCACGCCTGTTGTTCTCCCGTTGCTATCGATATTAATTTCATAATTTTCATAAAAACCAGCCGAGCGATAACTGTAATTAAGTACAATTATTATTTCTACCTCCGGCCGCACATCCACGATCATTGAGAAGCGCATTATTTATCGCACCCTGATTATCGTCCTCCACATCACACTGATTAATTTGCACAATTATCGTTACTTTATAACACGCGTCCATGGTTTTTGTCCTCATCGCACGCTCGTCTTAGGTTGGCGATCATGCTGTGTCTGCGAGTGAAAAAAAAGGAAACACTTACGGGTGATCCGGCTCAGTGTTACGACTATTAACAGTGATTAAGACACGCTTCCATGATCGTTAATGTTAATTTTTACTAACTGACAACAACGTCCCATGATCGTGCCCGTGAACGGGTGTGAAGAAAAACAGACTTGTCCATCCGAATCAATCTTAAAGTGTGTGATGTGTGATCTGCATCCATAGCCTAGCAGTTAACACTTGCAGGAAGTGCAGTCGATCGATTTTTCGAGCGCAGACAGGCGAGGAGAGGCGAGGACACGACGCCTGCAAGTCGTCCCCCAAATTTTACGATACGGCATAACTTCATGTGTGTGTGTTTGTGTTAGTGTGCGTATGTGTGTGTTTTTATGTTTTTATTTCTCTTACGTGTGCCCCTAGGTGGTGTGATGACACTGAAAGCCGTGTGAAAAGGGATAACTTATCGGGTGCGTGTGTGTTATTCCGGCGGGTGGAAAAAGATCTTTCAAGTGTAGAGATACGTGGCTAGGAGAAACGAGGAGAAGGAGAAGGTGGAGAAAAAAACGACATCATTAAACCGCTGCCAGTGAAGATCATACTCAAAAGGATCGTGGTTGATCCAGTGTACCATCGCGGTAAAGGTGAAGATCATACCGAGCCGAGCACAGAACTTGCAGCAAAGCCGCGCCTGGACGGAGCAACAGTGAACGTGGTGTGGAAAAGGAAACTGAAACATACCCCGACCGCGGAAGGTAAGGGTTTGTGTTAATTAATGGCATTTAAATTTCTCCATTACTATCGCGGCGTACCTCGTGAGAAGAGCTAACTCTACCGAGGTCCGTCCTTTCGAGCTTTGTAGCGTTACGCTGCGGTGGGATGTTCCCATCGTTCAGAAGCGACGCATCTACCGGGTCCCGGGGATGCATCAACACGGGCCGCGAAGGGTTCAATGATGTGATTTTTTTTGTGTTGTGTGCTGATGCTGTTGTTCGCTCCTCTCGTAGTTGTTGTTTCCTGAGCGATCGTCAGGGTAGGAAAGGCTTTCAGCCATTTCTTTGGGGTGGTTTTAGCTGACTACCCGGAAATCCATCCCAGGATCCGATCCCAGGCATCACACCGATCAATGCCAACGTGATACCCTCCGCCCAAACCAAACCCATGGTGAGCTATTTACACTGGGCATTACGTTCGACCCGTGGACGCGTAATGCACGTTTCGTGTCGCGTGTATTTTTTTTTCTTACATTTTCCTCCTGCTTCTTGCGCACCGCTCCTTCTTTACCTACCTATTGCGTCGCTGGTGCGATTTGTTTATCTTTCCTTTCTAATGTGTCGCCAACGGACCACCACCACCACCACCAGCAACCTTCGTTTGCGTCATGTCTACGAAGGATTTAATTAGTTTTCGGTTTCCTTCTCGCATCTTAAACGGCCATTATTGAGATGGTATAACCTCAAACTAACGTTCCTATTTTCACTGGCTGGCATGCAGGCGCTGGGTGTGATTTTTTTTCTTCAATTTATCTTTTTGATCCGGTTGATGGATTGTTTTATGATGAGATGAGAAAAATGGCTTCTAAAATGGGACATAATGCGAGCGACAATTAAACAACATTTCATTTGTACATATGCGCTTGTGCCCTCGAAATGCAAAAAATTTACCGCGAAAGTTATGGCGTAGTTATAAACCGAGTTTATTGAGTTTCATGTTAAATATGTTTTACAACACATAAATGCATGCAGTTTCTCAATTCTTAAAATTCGTTTGATAGAACGGATGATACATGCAGCTAGATTTTACTTTAACTTTATCAATAAAACATGCAAAAAAGGAAAGTTTTTATATTTTGATTAAAATACAAAACACTAAGTGCTTAACACAAGCGACAAATTTTGATCCCATACTTCTGAAAGATTTCGTATGAAAGTTTATCTAATGACATCTTACAATTATTGGATATATAATAAAATGATAATTTTAAATCTAATCAGATCAGGCAACTTACTAACATAAAATGCCTAAAGCAATTTGTATGTTTTTTATTTTCGCTTCATGTTCTAACACTAACTTAGAATGTTTTTGTTTGCAATACAAATTAAGGCCTTTGCGATTAAAACCTATTAAATGAGGAAAAATGCGAACTCATTGTAAATGTATTAAATGTGCTAAAAAATTATTTGTAAAATAAACCTAAGCTATTACCACCAGTACGCTTCTTCAATCTTCAATATTGTAGGTATTAAATGAGTAAAAATGCATTTCACATTGTTGCCAATAATCAACCATCACATGAATAGAAAATTTCACACAATCGTTCCGTGAGTGACTCACCGAAAATATCCTTACGTATATCCTGTTGTACAGGTGAATCATACATGTAGTAGGATATACTCCCTATACATGCTCATAAACAGCACCTAAAGCAGCACCTTCCATACCGCGTCACAACCGTTTGTCAATGAGCAAACGCTGTGAACACAACCATCTCGACCTCATTCCTTCGTTTTGGCCCCTCTTTCACCGGTTAGCGTAATTTTTCATGCATCACTGCATGTATTTAATTACCATAAATCCCAAAACTCATCGACCAACTCCTCACCTCACCGTTGGTCGGTGAGATTGTTTGGTCACCCCGTCCCCGAAGGAACGATTCGCGCTCGCACAACGATAAAATGGAACCTGGCCAATGGAGGAAACGGTGATGCTTCGTTCCCCGGAATAACAGCAAGTGAGCGGTTTTATGCTGTAAAAATATTAATTACCACATTTATTTACAGTAAATTAAGCCACAAAGCCACGTTTTATGACGCAGTTCGTATGACGGTTTGTGTTTGTGGAGCACGAGAAACTGGGAGCAACGGGGAATGCTGCGTTGATACTTCCTTCGGTTGCAGATTCGAAGAAGATCAACGCGCCCGGAGCACCGCAGCATACTCGGCTGCGACAAAAACCGTCGACTCAAGTCACACGTTTCGGCGTACGTACATTGGGGTGCACCAGGGGGAGAACAAATTGGCCGGTTCGGTTTCGGAACGAGGTTTACTGGCTTGTTTAATGAAGGTAACAAAGTGGATAACGGCAGGTCATCTCATTCGCATCAGCCCACGTTGGATCCACGGATACAGACACGTACAAGCAGACTGGCGATGTGTATTCAGTCCGTTTGCGCAGGTAGTTTATGGAGTGTACGGAAGACGTACGTACTTTATCGCAATCGTCACTTGTCTGATATGGATCACGGTGGATGAAGGAGTCTTATGCGCTTGACCAAAATGTTGTCGGTTAAAGGTTACCTGAATGTATAACAAATTTTGATATTTTAATGCATCCTTTTTTAAAATGGCTTTCAAATAATTTGTAATACATCAACTGTTCTGTTTTTGCAATAAAATTTTTGTTTCAACAGGTTTGAGGTGAGCTAAACCAGAACAAACACGCTTCGTAAGAATATTATCCATACATTTGTGTTAAAAGAAAATAAGAATAAATGAAAATATTGGTTGTATCATACGGAGTTAGCATAACAAGTACAACTAAATGAACATAATACATTACAAGCTACCCGTAGTCTTCAATTTTACTATAACGATGCCAGTTTTTTTTTTGGTGACGATACCAGTTTTTCACACGATAGAAACGATTCCAATATCCCACACGACTATGATAAAAATCAGCACGGAAATCCCCAACAGTTAGAATCTAGTACGTCTTCACACACACACTGCTTAACTAAAAATCACAAATTTTTGCTACGGTTACTTTGATCGAACATACATGAAGCGAGACGGCTTCCTAGGCCGTTCCTAAAAAAAAAATTATAAAAAAAACCGAGCATACATGAGTAAATTTGCTTATTTTCTGTAATATTAAGTACATTGTCCATTGTTGATGCCGTGACAATTTACTTATGTTATTAAAATTTAGTTATTTATAGTAAAATTTCATGAAATAATTCTCAGTGCGTTCTTTGGTGATCCCAGTGTGCCGTTTAGTCTTTCCCAAGCACACATCTTGCCCATCTTATCCCTATCCAACGCCAACGCCTATCGGAACCCGAAAGAAAATGCCTCCCGATGCGTTTGTTCCGATGCCAGTTTGATGGCTTTCTCACGGTCAGCAGAATTTCTGCACACAAACACACATCCCCGCCCTGCGTTCGTGTAGTTGCAACCTGATAGCTGCTGTTGCCGAGCTGTTATTGCTTGTCCGTACTGGCCCGCTGGAAATTAGCATGTTCATTACACCAATCATCCGTCGCAAGTAGCAACCGCAGCAGCCGCCGCCGGTAATGAATGTTTAAGGGTGAAACGGATTGCTCTCGGTATTATGATTGTCATTACCGTGGATCATAACCGTGGGTTAAAAGGTGGGGATGGATTTTAAGCGAATCTGGCGCATAAATTAGCTGTCCGCAGTAAGTTTTAACGCCGACATGAGCGGCAAGAACACTGTGAGAATGTCGGAGGACGTTAAGGTGGAGGTTTTAATGATGGATTAAAGCGAGCGCATCGTTGTAAAGAAAAACTAATTACGCGGGTTCGAGCACCGACTCAGATATGTCATGCTCAGGATGTAATGTACTGAACTGCACACACAAACATGGAAGGGTCGAGAGATAAACTTTCACTGAATCTTTGTATGAAATAGTTGCGTCGGTGGCTTAGTGGAAGTTGGATAAGTATTTACATGACAGTGTTGATATCAAAATTACGCCTGCCTTTCATGGAGAATTCATGATTTCGCCTTCATGGAGAATTTAACTATGGTGATTTGTATAACCATAATAAGCAAGTTATACAGGAATTTGGCTCACCTCAATCTTGAGAAATCATATTCCCTGCACATCGGATTCGTTAATACTACTACAACAAATGGCTTCGCACCGTAGAACGTCCAAGTTTGCTAGTTATACTGTTTAAAAACAATGTACGAGAATCTATAGGACACGACTAGACCAACGCCATCCAACGGTTCCGTCATCTGGACGGTCTCCATCGTGTGATAGAGTTCAACCTGGTGCAAAAACATTGTTCTTCTGTATAACTTTTTGCTTAATAAACTATGGTTTGTTGCGTCGGTGTGCAGTGTCCAAACAATGGACATAACTGAGGTCTCTCACACAGTACGGTCCTTTTTTTAAAATGATTTAGGAGCATTCGTTTACTCCTAGATTTAATTGCACTTCCACGCCCAATGTCAAGTATCTGCACCCGTTACTTTCGAATCTATTCCAACCTAATGATTGATAGATTCCCTGAAGCTGAAATATCCTTACCAATTCCAACCGTGACCTGGCGAAAGGTTTGGACCAAATTGGCTACCAGCGTTTGTTGTCTCAATGGAGAACAATACTGTTAAGGTTGGTTCACAATATTATCAATCATGGATAATTACTTAATATAATGCTTTGAGACTTATGAAGTCTTGTTATTTCTGCTCCCAGGAAGAGTTCTTAAAACATTTTTTTCTTGATCTTCGAGAGTATCTCTAGCCTAAAGTATTCTGCAGCCAGTAATACAATAAATTGTATCCATCGTTACCTTTCCAATCTTCTCGTACTTGTTCTGAACAAAGTAACATTAACGCAATAAAGCTGATTCCCATTCTACGTTTGTTTGCTAATTATATCTTTCACATCATTAGTACCAACGATGATGTGATTCATATGAATATTCCTAAATATTCATTGTAATTTTCTGTTGGTAAACCCTCTTTCTATACCTCTACGTAATTAATCTATATCTTTATCAAGAAACAATTTTGTACAAAAAATTAAATTACAAATTACAGAGTCTGATTGTCTATAAAACTGTAAGCCAATTTGTTGGGAAACCTGACAAATGTTCATCAACACGAGAGCAAACGACAGCGAGAGAGGTTGGTTGATGACGTGAGAAGGGACATATAAAAGCGAAATACCGGGGGAATTATGCTTTCTTTTCATTTTGGTACAAAAATTAAAAGAGGCCAATTTTTTGGCTTACGCTGGACGTGACTAGTTGGCAGGCAAAAGAACCTTGATATTTTTTATTTTCTAATACTATTTTAGTAGATTTCCCCTCATCAACATAGCACCATATTCTTCAATGCACAATCTGTCAGTGAAAAAGCATATCAAAACTGCCACCTATCGATACTACTTACGAACAAAATCTTCGCTTTTCTGAATCGGATATCCAAGTGTGGATTATTGACTTACCCCTTCTCCAGTCACCCACAACAAATCGTCAAAAATGCGAAGAAAGAAAGAAAAAATGCCTCGCGATGAGCCGTCAAATGCGTGGCGTGCTCCGAGACTTATCAGGAAAATGTGTTGAAATTTATTTCCAAACTCACTCACACGGTTTCACCATGCTCTAGCCGTATTACGGTTCCACTTTTCCAGTCCGCTCACCAGATCAGTGTGCAAGTACTGTGAGTTTTCCGCCCGAATTGGAGCTCCACCACCATCAGCACTTCCACCGCGTACTGGGTGGGCCTAAATTATGGCCGAAAGTTTTGTTTGTTTCGAGTTTTATTTTTACGACGTCTGGTTTGTTCGGCAAAGTTTCCATATGTGTGCCGGCTCCGCTGTCACTGCCGCCGTTCGATATGGCTGCTACTGGAAAATCGGCCCTCGTCCTCGTCGTGCTCTGGTCGGAATGCTTCCTATTTCTTTTGCAATTCGTTCCGTTCTCTCGAGTTGCTTCCAATCGTGCATCTTTAACACGGGATTTGGTTTGGCTTTCCCCGCTTCCATAATCTGATATTTCGACAATCGAGGGTAGAAAAACGAGAGCGGGTTTAGGACATTGGAACGACCGTAGGAATATCGGCAAGCAAACATAAATGTTCGGGGAAAAATGTTATTAGTTATGGTATTGATCGAGCCAAGAGTAGGACGTCGAGACGGTTTGCGATGATGCACTTAGCTTAATCAATCTGCAGATTAGACCGACTTAGAAAGTTCGTTCGTGTAGGAAATTGGCTTTTGTAAATGAGGCTTCCTTTGTTTTAATACATCCTGTCTCGTCTTTTAGACGCACATTAACACGCAAGGCTTTTTTCTATTTCTAAGCGATTCTACATTTATGTGCCAAAGTATCTGTTCATTCATAAAATTATCGAATTGGGTTGATATTAATCAACAGAAGTTTCATGAGAGAAAGCAAATGTAAAATTGTATGTTAAATGTTTCAAAGAAAAATTATGTTCACAATACCCAACAAAACAGTTCCATAACGACAATGCAAGAAACCTAATAATAAAGTAAATTTATAATCAATTTGAAATTGAAAAAATGGAATAAATCCCAGCTTCTTCTTCTTTTTCAATTTTGCGTGACGACCGAAGTCATGCCTACCATTTTACCGGCTTTCTAGACTGATGTAAAAACATGTTTGTTTACATCTATTTTAGACATTTAAATGAAGGTTTTATTTGAACATGCGTAAGTCACTGTTGAAAAATACTTCTTCTTCTGTTTATCTGTCGTGTGTTAAATTTATCGTTTTTTGATGGATAAAAAGAGTTTTTATTTTTTCGCCAATTTTGTTTTGTTTTTTTTTTTGAATCTTTGTTCCTCCTCATATTGCAACCAAAATGGCTACATATTCTTCACATTACTGGCAGTTCGCGTAGTTCAAACTCGTGTGTCGTCTCTGCTTGGGTGTGATAAAGCTAGAAACCCGGTGAATCGGTACATACGATCGGATGGCTCGTTTGTGTTGAGATCACGTACCAATCCCGGTGGCAACAAGTGCTCCCAGCGTCAGGCCTAATCGGACAAGTGCATCTGTTTGCTGGCATATCGCGGAACTAGACACGAAGTGCAGCCGTATGCATTCACGACGGCACTAATTAGCTCTTGGTCGATGAATAAATTTTTGCCCTACGAGGCGACCGACCGTACGTCCCACCCCCTCTTGGTACCAACCCCAATCGGGGTGCATCTTTGTCATCACAGTATTTTCCGTATCTTCGAGAGAGTAAAACGCCTTTACGAATGGATAGTGCACTCCGGCCGATGCAGCTGATGCAAACGCTCATGAATATGCACGTCTGCTTGACCTCTCTTTCTCTTTTCCTGTCTCTCTCTTTCTTTCTTTCCTCATTCCCCTGCATCGATATCTCGATCTGCACAAAATGTTCATCTTTCGCACATGAGAAAAGTTTCATGTTTTCGATGTTTTTTTTTTTTTTTTTGTTCGCGAAAGATACCCACTATTCGCAAGTGGCCAAAGCTCGACGAATCGACCGATACTGCAGGTCGTTGCAGTTTTCACCGCGCATCACTCAAGTGTCCGCATCATTACACTGTTCCGGCGTCTTCCGGCGGCCTTTAAGAGTTATTGGCACAAGCAACGGTGATGATGGGTTCCACAGACCTTATCGCCGCCTTTTGTAGCCGGTCGGATGAAAGTGATTTAAAGCGTGCACATGCATGCACGTTAGGATCCCTCTTCATTCAATGTGTTTATCAACAAATTGTGGAGAAATCATTTGTTTGCCGCTAATACATACAAATGATTGCAAAGAATTCAATTTTTACCTATGATTAACTAATTATGTGCCGCTTTATGCACGCTTTATGATGAGTTTCCATTCGCAGGTACTTTCGATTGCAATTTAAAATGAAAATAAGTTTTTTTTACGCTAGGGTGTCGCAACACAATTCAAATCTAATTTAGAAACACAAAAGTGGGTGAAATATTTATATCCCCAACCACAATCATTTATTACCATGCATACATATCATATGAGCCCTAACAAACCAAACTAAATATTGTTAATCCAACATTGACCGTATCTCATTTGTTTTTTTTCCTCTTTTTTTTACTGATTCGATAGCATAGCACTATTAAAAAATAATAATTCAAAAAACTACATGAAATTCTGTTTCAAATAGTATATACATTATTGTATTGAGCTCGACTGATAATATGGTGACAAATAAGAAATTTAATAAAAATAGTTTATAATGTATACAAAACTTATTTTCCGAACATGCGCACATTCGTCCATTTGGATAAAAGAAGAATTTTTTTAGATTATTTGGAAGATTTTTTAACGAAATTTTTAAACGTTGAATGGAATTGAAGTATTTTTAGCATTGTTAAAAAAGTTATTTAAATTGTGTATACAATTACACTACAACAAAATTATAAAATACAGATGAACAATCTCACGTTGAACTTATGGGTTGTGTTAAAGATCTGTTTAAACGTACTTTTGATTAAGTTTTCATGAGCTCCCGAAACTCCTTAGAGAGACTGACTGGAATAGATTTTGTGGTAAAAGATGTTAATTGCATCTAATTTATTGAATTTTCAAAGCATTTAACTCAAATTCATCAAACTTCCAAGTCTACTATAAATTCTGTGCTTTTCTATAATATTACACAATTATAACGTTTACACGATGCTTCACAACCTGACGAAAGGATCGTTCTTCGTATTTAATCGCTATGTAAAATCATTTTATCCTCAAACCCTTTCGGAGTTCCACTTTGGGTTTAGACTGCGCACATCTTTTATGATACTTTTTCCTGTTTTTTTTCCCTTCATGTGCGCCAGTAAGACCGATCTTAAATCCGTCTCGTGGAAGTTCAGCAGACTCAAGACTAGCCGACCGAGTCGAAAATATTATTCTTGTTGCTCCAATTTTTTACTCCCTCTCGTACCACCCTTCACGCCCAACTCGCCGCGTATCCGAATTCGTCGAGGATTGAAACTGAAGAAATCAGGTTTTTTCGCCTTCCCGTGACTCGATCTTAGTTCGGTTTCGTTGCCTTTGATCTGTCGCGAACCGTCTGGAAAGGAACCGTGGGTTGGATGGCGGTGCGCGGGATCACTTGGTGCGGCATTTGATACAGCTACAACAGCGTACAAAAAATACGTAGCGGCAATCGAAACTGCTTCCATATCCGGGAGCAATATTGCCGTGATAATTTGTGTTAACGATCAAGACCGCGTAGAGGATATACGGACCATTGCGATCTATTTCTGCTGCTGTTGGTGTTGCTTTTTACCTTTCTACCGTGTCGATCACCGGGCAGATGTTGGTTGGGCACGATCGTGGATAGGAAATAACGCGCAGCAGCTCGCGCAGAGGAAGCACATAAGCAATCGATTTCCGACCGTTTTGAAAAGCAACAAAAATCGACATCGGTGTCGATGTTCTTGACCACACGCGGAATGCTGGAGATCGCCGGCTGGATGGACCACCGGCTAATTAGTTGCACCGTGGTTCGAGACCTGAACTGGTTTCTGGAAAGGAAAATGTCATCGTGACTGTACGTGGAACCGTTGGCACAGTTTTGAATGAAATTTATGCGATTCTCGATGGTCGCGGAATGGTTTACGGTACGGTTGGATATTAAATTTAGCAGCTGCAGGTGGTTGCTGCCGAGAGGAAGCCAAATGAAGATGTATGCTTTAAATTGCCATTTTCTTTGTGACGTTGTAACGCATCGTAATAAAACAAGATTATTATGCTATATCTTGGCAACTTTGTACGGCGTAGAGTTTGTCAGACGCACTGCTCTGTCTGCATGTGACAGAATGTTTTTTTTTAATTCTTTACCCCAGTTCTTTCTATTGCTACATTTATGATTATGTTTTTATAATGATAGTTGTACAGTACACTAGCGTCTGCTAATTTTATTTTTAATATGATCGCACAAAACCGTTTTGAGCTACGACTAATTTCCCGTTCGTATTTCGGAGTTATGTAAAATACTGTGTTAATTTACTATTAAGACACTTTTGGGCGACGGTGGTTCCAATAATCCGGTCATAATAAGAATGAGCTTGATTCAACGTTTAGCAAAAGAAAAAATAACTATTTCGATTACTGTCATAGCTCGGCCGGATTGCATAATTTATGTGCTGAAATTATGCTTATGATACTGAATGAGTAATAAAAAAGATTGTTTATATAATTTACCTTACAATTAGGTATAATTTAAGAAGAAATTTAGGAAATCCTAAAAATAATAATAAACTATAACACTAGGTAAGTTCTATTATTCAATGCTACAATATTTTTTTTATGGAGAGACTTACGATGTAATTGTGACAATTTTGGATTTATATAAAAAAACCTCTATATGAGTTGTACATGGTTATTATTCATCTGACAGTGAAACTTCAAAATACAAACATTACTTTTCGCCAACAGCAGGCATTCAGCGTCAGACGTTCTCGCAGCAAGTCAAGAAGGCGTGTCCAAACGATTCAATTACTTACTCCCTCAGGCTCAAACTCCCACAACGCTTCGATCGAATGCGATTGGCGATTGGCGTAGCTACAAATATACGCACTCGGAGTCCTTCCTAAAATTAAACACAACATACCCCACCTCTAAAACCATCCAACCAGCTAAAGAGTAAAACCTCATTCGACAGCGAGCCGGTATCGCTTTTCACAAGTAGCATAAGTAGCCATTGCATGGATCGGAAGAGCACGCAAGAAACGAACTACAGCACCATCGTGTCCAGAAGGGGAAAAATATTTTTATGATTTTGTATAATCGTAAATATAAACAAACGCCAGCGTAAACGTGCCGGCAGATCCGGAATTTCACTTGCGTTTTGCAGAGAACAGGTTCCATCTTATTCGTAGTTGAGGTAACAGAAACGGAAAAAAGTGAAGCTCAAAACTTGTCGCATTCAACCATGGTTGATTGAAGTCGCCAAATCATAGGTCGAGCCGAGATAGATGACCACCTGCACGTCTTAAGAGCACCCAATCGAACCCAAAGCGAAGTGGGAGCATCCAGCCACAATTAGCTCAATTATCCTGGCGACAATCGCACCGTATGATGCTGGCCTTACACAGTGATTATTTAATCACTCTGCAGTATAGAAATTATTTAAAATTAATTAACATTCATTATAGCGTTTAATTAACGAAAGGAGTTTACGGAGCAAAGCGTGTGGGGCGAGCCATACTCACTTAATGGCTGCCGAAGCTTAATGCTGCTTTGCCCCAAATGGGAAAACGGGCATATTGGTGGTGGTCGGTGGTCATAATTCCACCATTTTTTTTTGTCTTCTCTCTCTCTCTCTCTCTCTCAATCTCTCTCATTTTACCATCTTTTAAGTGCACCGTAAACTGCAAATGCATGCGTTTTATCCTTCTTAAGCCGATTGCTGCTGATTCGATGCACTAAATGGCCGCGTGCCCGTGTGCACTGGTGTATACACAAACATATAAACAACAGAACAGATACGGAGGGCCCAACATGTCGATGATGATGCGTCGATGCATGATGCTGTCGATGGTAATTTATGAAACATTGCTTATAAATAAGCCACAAATTAGCTCATTATGACGTCGCACCGATGCCAATCATTAGCTCCGAGGGAGGAAAACGGTTTTGGCACACGACCCACCTGGGTTCTGTGTCGTTTGTGTGTGGTCGACAACGGTGCGTTAGGACAACGGTGCGTTACTGCATGTACCGCTGTGCTGGGAGCATCTATTAACGGACGACTCGTTAGGTGGGCGAATTGGAAAAACACCTCCCACTACGCGGCTCAAACGAGAGTGCGTTTCAAAACGGTCAGAGGATTGTCATTTAAATGCAACATGCGACTTAATGAGATGGCAACGAGGGCCATTTTGTATCTTGTCTAGACATTAAAAGCTTGCTCTGGAGATAGAATGTGCCTAATTGTTTGTATATGGTGAAGTTCTAGCACAGAACAAGAGTCACCTTATCTCCTTATCACGTCAATAACACAAATGTGAATAGGTTTACCCATTGTCAGTACAAGCGTTTCATCTTCTGGACTTTTTCTAATGAACTCGTTACGACACGTTGTTTATTGTATGACTTTCTTTATCTTCAAGACGCTAAACTATATTTAACTTATAAATCATATTTAACTTATCAGAGATTCAGAATTTGACCGATGTGCGAATCTATAAATGATAATTGTTATGATATTTCCTGCTTCAATGGAAACAGCGAATATTTGCCTTAAATAATGCAAAAAGTAAAATAGAAATTATTACCAACATTATATGTAAACAAAATTAAAACAATTTAATAAACACATCAGTTTAATTTACCTTCGTGGTTTTACACAATTTTAGCTCGCTTAGAATTGAAACAAAGAATTAGGAACAAAGTTTTATTGTTTTTGGTTTTATTGACCTTTTTATAAAACCAAGAAAAGAAACAGCGAATTTTCTGCTCAAATAATTCAATTAATCTTTTTATGTAAAAGAAACAGCTAGCTGTCGATAATAACACGATGTTAACACGTTATGTTAAGCCACTTGTGTAGCATGTTCTTTTAAATACATTTCAACATCGTCGCTTAAACGCGTTGTAATCTCATCAAGAAGATGCAAATGATAATTTAAAGCTACAGTTATTGAGCTGTAAATAAATGTACACTGCGCAGCGCACACAAATTGGTTGTGATTAAAGCGAAAGATTGAATGATATTTCATCGGTGTGGTTAACTGACAGGTTCTTCCTGAAATTCTTAACCCAGTGTGATGGAGGTGCATTCCTCGAAGGAGTGCAAAATTCAAATGTAAAACGTTGCGGCACCCGCACTGATGAAGATGCCGATTAGATGCCTGGAACATCATGCTGCAGGGTGTGAGAAGCTGTCATCGCGTGCATTCTGACTATGCAAAGAAAGATGGCGATACACCATGTAAATCAGCACGGCCTCCTAATGGCTTTTGGGAAGCAGTTTTTTTCTCCGCGCCTCCGCGCAACCACAGAATAAAGGGCTTGCACAATGCAGCGTGCAGTGCAGCAAACTAACTCATAAATGTATGACAAGCATCGCAGCGCCTGTATCGGCACAAGGATGGTCTGGGGAAAAGGTCGAATAAGGGAATGGGAAACGCACGAAAAGAGACACACACACACACACACATGAAGAACATATAGTTCACCAACGTGCTTGCGCTGCCATGACAGCGATGGCTTCCTCCGTTTGGAAAGAAATAAAATATCAGATTTCAGGCAAAATTTTTTATGACGCACGTTTTATGTCGGTAGCGCACTCGATTATTATTAGGCAGCTAAATCCACCGAAATTCCTCTTGCCACCCTCGTTACTCGGAACGCTGGAGGAAGGAGAAAAAAAACATATCAAGAACGGAGCATAAACAATGTTGTTGTGTAAAAACGCCGGCGAAACGACGACCAAGCTCACAGGGGAGATGATCGAAAACAAAACAACGAAGCCAACGAGCAGATGGAGTGAACGGAGAAGCGATTTTAAGAAATCTCAAATCCTGCCCGCATATAATGCCCGCACTCCAAACCCTTAGCCCTTAGGGGGCGTTGTTGTTTTTCTCTCCGTATACATTCATTTTTTTTCTGTATGCTACGCAGATTTTGTAAGAGGAAAGGAAAACGCTCGTTCGCTCACATATAACGCGACGCGTTTCCATTATTTGCGGAATAATTGGCAGAAAGCCGCGAGCGATGTCGACAAATCACGGCGGTCTGCGGACTCCGTGGGTCGATTTTGAATGGTGAAGTACTTCTCTCCATCTCTCTTTCTCACACCCGGTACCAGGATCGTGATGTATCCTTGTTTGCCACGAAACGGTATGGCAGACCGTTTCGTTTCGCTAACTGGTGGGAAAGAGGGCGTCAATGTAATGAGGGTAATTTGAATTGTTTAACAAATTAGAGCCCTTCGTGATTGCTAATGGAGCACGAGATGAAGTTTTGAAGGATTGCAGCAAGGATAACGTTTTAGGGGAAGATGGAAGTTTTGTTTTCAAACCGTTTCTCAGTAGACCAACGTAATTAGATTACAAGCTCACAAACGGAAACATGACGCGGGAATTGAACAGTGTAATTCAATGTTTCAGTGGCGAAAGGCCTTCTTTTCTTGTTTTTAACAAATAGAATTAGGTTTTTCAGTGACATATTGTAATATAGTACCTTTCATAACAGACATAATCTTTTCTACGATCATGTTTGAGAAACTCGTTAAGCCAACTAAAACGATGTCAAAGTAATACTTCATGTATTACTACACAAAGCAATAATAAATAAAGGCAAAGTAATACAAACATTTTTTTTTTGTTTAAATAGAGGAATCAGACGAATATATCGTAGCACCAACTGTGCCTAAATCGTCCAACCATAAAATTTGGTCAAACTCCGCAGATTATTTTGAAGCTGTTTTGAAATTCGTCAAAGGATGTTTACTTGTACAACTTCGAAAAAAATTTGCCAAACAACTGTGTTATTTAGTATGTTAATACACCACTTTGACCGAAAATCTTCATATTGCATTTAGCTCGTTCATCTTCAATCCTTTTACATCGTACATTTTTTTTTCTATCTTTCTGTTTTGTACAGTCTATGACAGTTTTTATGTTAAAGAATTAATGTATAATAGAAAATAACTTTCTGGAGAATAATGCTTAGAGAACAAAATGTTGTTGATTTTAGATTTGAATAACCTTTGATAATTGTCAATTTTTTTAGCAAACTCATTGTTGTTTTCTTGTCCAATATCAGTAAATTAAAAGTTCGAAAAAAAATGTAATCACAAACCTCTTTATCACAAATATCTTTAAAACTGCAACAAAACTCCATCAAAATGCATTTGTTATGTTTAGTAAACAATGCTTTAGTTTTAAAATTAGTCAAAAACAGTTCTTCCATACATAAATAAACAAATAGAACAGTTTTAAAATAATAGTCAACAAATCGACCGTAGTTTCATTTTAAAAAAATCCATTCCAATCAGCACCGTCTGCAGATGGTCATTCCAACAGGTACCCAAACAAAAAATATTCCGCTTACAACCTGTTAATTCTCAGAAAAGGCATTATTCCAAATAGAAGTATACCTCCATCGTCGTAAGCCGCCGCTCAATCGAAATTGACTCCGGCAAAGAACCTTTGCTCGAATGAACCTTTAAAAATTCATGCCTACGCGTTGTCATCAAATCTTCTCGCGACGATCGTGCACATACCCGGGTCGCGTTACGCTCACCCAATTTTTATTTGAGGATTAGAGGACGGCAAGCTAGAGGAGAAAGAAGAAAAAAAGCCCTATCAATACTTTATTAAATGCTAAACCCAAAACGGAGACCTTCTGCGCCCTGTTGCATAAATCATGCCTTCGATTGACCGACAAAGAAGGCGCCGGTTATGCGGTTTCTTTGTGGTTTCTGTTGAACTGAACTAAACCTACCGGGAACGAGTGAATCGAGTGTGTTTGTGTGGACTGCAATCACAAAACGATGTACCATCGAACATCTGGTGCGAGATCTTCTTCTCCCCGGCAGGAGCGAGGGCTCTAGGCAGATTATCTCCTAGCGAGCTAGCTACAAACGCAAGTTCTCATCTAATGTCTCCTCTTCAAAGGCATCGAATTTGAAACGTGCCGGTGTCTCCATAAGCTCGAGACTATTTGTCCCCCAACAATTTCGGCTCACACAACGCTCACACTCGATGGGATGATCCGGATTCGGATGAATGAATAAAAGGACACACGTGTTGTCGTTTACCCTCTGGCGTCTAACGCAAAAAAACGTCCAAACAAACCAAACGCTAAAACCCACCATCACGGGTATCACGAATGTTGGTCGGAAAAGGTTTGGTCACGATCCGCGCCTTCATCGAGCGCTGGAATATGGAGTAAGCAAAGGACATCTTCATTGTGCGCTTCCCGGCAACGCACTATTATCGACTTTACGCCGCAAGTCGTTTCACGACGATGTTTGTCGTCAAAACGTGAACTGATATTTTATTTATTGTCATCGCGCGCGTTTTGTGCCTCCTTTGTTTTGTTTGGCTGAGTCTGGGCGTACGGTTCAGTTTGGTTGTAGAAGTTTTTTTTTATTGAGTATAGAGTGTGTGTGTATGTACAAGTTCTTGTTTATTTCGTTTCCGAGAGCAACCGTTAACGTTCGTCACCTATGCGATTCCGGTGTTGGCGTCGGTGTAACCCCTTGGGTCCGATAAAAGCCGCACCGTATCCTTCTGCATTTTTTTCCCTATTTTGTTCACCCTGCTCAGAGATGTTGTCTGAACCGAAACACACATATAACATATCTAATCTGTCTAATGTTATTACGGCGTATTACGCATCCCGGAGGGGAGAATGGAGTAGGAGCAGTTGCAAGAGGCAGAACCCTTATTGCTGCTTTTCCCCCATTCTTGTTCTCGACCTGGGACGGTTCTAGAGGTGGAGAAGAGTACCGTCGGTTTGTTTGCTGCGGCACATCATCAGGATTGATTTCCTTTCGTCAACGTTACAGCATCCAGGATAAAACATTACAAAAATGTTATGGCTGGTATATGTCATGGATGATTTCCGGTCTTGCATCACTTTTCTCATATTGCAAACAAACCGTGGATGATAGACTTAATACGCTTAACTTGTAGGGAAAAAACGCCTTGTTTATGATTGTGTTGGGTAATTGAATAATGATTTTTGTTTATTTTTAGGAAAATAAATTTTATTTTTCTCTCCGATCCAGTAATTATTTAAGTAAGCTTATTATCAATTTTTCATTACCGCTTGCATCCTTATCCTTTGATT
>JXWZ01013965.1:0-20523 GCA_000956215.1 Anopheles farauti No. 4 | reverse complement strand
ACACACACACACACACACACACACCTACACACAGCATTAGGGAGAGAAATAGGGGAGATTCACGTAAGGGAGGTGATGTTGCACGCGTCGATGATACGCATCCCAGAGGGTGTAGCGTGACATCAGTGGTATCCAGCCTCTCAAACAGAATCGTTATTTCATACGGTCCACCCACGCCGCCCTCCTCGCCTCTTCAAAAAACCCCACAGTAAAGCCGGTTTCGGTTGGATCTGAATGGCAATGGAGAGAGAAAGAGAGAGAACGAGAGAAAGAAAGAGAGAAACGGTACCTAGGGGTCATCCCGTTCGTATGTGCAGCCCCAGTTTGCTACCCCACACACGCGATATATCGTGAATTACACTACACAAACGTCCCATTCCCGTCCGAGCCCATGTTTCTCGGTCGTCGTCAAGTGTCATTGTCTAAGACGTGCGAAAACATGGCCGTGTCAATTTCGGTAGATTTTACAAAACCTATTTGGATACAGCGATGAGTCTATTTGCCTGGCGATTTCATAAGTCTGGCGTCCAAACTAACAACCATTTCAAGCTTTAAAAATAGTTAAATCAATACAGCACACGCTCGGATCGTTTCAATCCGTGAAATTGTAATCAATCTATATTATGGAATTACCTTTCAAGCATCTTTTTGTACAACAAGCACTGTGTGACGTTGGTGTCTCAAAGTAAGGAAACGATCATAAGCACACCAAACATCGGCTGTAGTAACATGTGCGTCTTGCCGTAATCATCCTTAACTGCGCAGTGATTCCATTAAAATCTGGCCAGTTTCTCTGGCATCAGCCTCTCATTTCGAGCTTGTTTTAACAGACACTCCAACGTCTACTCGGCGTATACAGGGTCGATACAGAGGGGTTGATTTGAAAAGAGCGAAACAAAGATGCGCTTTGAAACGCAACGCTGCGCACTATCCCATTTATTTGACGCGGTCAAAGTGGATGGAGTCTTTTACGAACCGTTTTTGTTTTGTCGACAGATGTCAGAGTTGTTACGAATATTACATTTACATACAACATTATCAACACAGAAGGAAAAGGGTGCGGAATGAACAGTATTGTATATTTAATTATAAGCAACCACCTTGATTTGAAACGTCCCGATTTCATTTGTTCATTACAAGCTCAGTACAAACCTACACTCATGTAACTTAATCCTGATCCTAAACTATAGCTAATAGCATCCTAACATTGCTATTTTAGTCAAGTGATATACATTGCTTGGAGCTATAAAAATCTTATCTGTTTCGATAAAAACTAACAAACTACTAGGCGTCTCCACAAATAAAAATAATATTTAAAAAAAATGTAGAATCTACGTGTGGAGCCAAATACATCATTTAGGATTCAGGATCAATGATAATATTCGAAAAGATGCACAGCGCATTATGTTGTGAGCTACTGTAATTTTGGGAATTTCACGAACACTTAAGAGAGATAGCCAAAACTTGCGTCAATCAATAAAGTTGCATACTTTTATCAATATAATATTGATATATTATTATTATCACAATATTCATACTGCGAGCGGTCTAGTATTATGAAATTTGTATTTTAGTATGTTTGCTAGGTTTGTTATAAACGTAATACTTTAGTTTCCTTTAGTTCAAGACATAATGCTGGCAAGATTTCCTTGTCGAAAGTAATAATATTAACAGTATATATGAAAAAAAAAACACACTTGTGTTTACAACAAATTGACGGAATAACAATTTATAGTGTATTTTTTACAATGGTTACATTGCACATTGTTTATTAAAAAAAAATTAAACACACTTTGATACTAGGCTTTCCATTTGCATTTACTAGAAAAACGTCTACAAGTAGCTTACCTAGTTCACATAATTCACCGAAATAATAAGCTATTCTCGGAACAAATATCGCCTTGAAGATATTATCTCTCTACAGGCTACAAAAACAAGTACGCTTAACGATGGACAACCAATGAAAATTACTTACTTGCGATAAAACGACAAAAGAATTGTGGCATTCAGGAATGGTTTTTCTATTCGAAATTCTGTTCAACTGCCTGGGTTAAAAATATGGAAACATTTTAGAACAGTGGAATTTGTTGACACTTTGATGGAGTTAGTATGAGTTGCGACTTGTATATGGTTCTTGATTAAATGATACATTTCGATAGCAATGTTGATATATGTTTTGATAGTAGCTTATTGAAGGTAATTAATTTTATGGCCGTTGCTATGGCCAGTTGAAGCTATTGTTGTTTTAAAAGTCGAGTTCTAGATGTTCAGATATGTATCCAGACCAGTTATTTCGTAAACAAAGCTTTATAAATTTATGTTATAAATACGAACTTCTAGATAGTAAATCCAGTAGGTAGCCGATTATGTTATGGATAGCAACGTTTCTAACGAGGATGATCCAAGTAAGAGAGTAAGATAATCGAAGTAAAAGCTAGCATAGTTTCGTTCCTTTAGACTATAAGTCACAAAGATGAGCATTCGACTGATATTGTTCGATTGAACGGTATATATCCTTTTCCCCCACGACTAAGGATGTCCCCGTATGGCTCCTTTGTTGCATGAAACTAATACATCCAAAATGGCAACAAAGTCGAACGAAAGACGTCCACTATGTACTGGAGCAAACTACACACCGAACCGAGGAAGCGTACCTTCCTTCGTTCTATACTCGTGGGCAAAATAGTATCTTCGTGGGCCGCCTGTAGTACGCGCCTTGCTACAATGCATCCCTTTTGCACCCGCTGCCCTCCCCAGCCGGCAGGACATCCACCTCGCTGGTCCTGGGACGACTTCTGCGTACGAAGCGGCTTTCCGGGCCGGCCAACCAAAGACCAAAGATCTAACCATGTCGGCAGGTTAACGCTACGAGGGAAGGACAATTTCACCAACACTAGCGCGCGCCTGCTGCAAATCGTGCGTTGCGAGTAAACACAGCCACGCAAGCATCTCAGGCCCCCGGGGAGCTCTCTTGACGTTGTCGATTTTGGGTTGAGACTGAGGAGAAAGGACATTAAGTAAGTGCGACGGTGCGTTGACAGGAGCCGGGAACGGAAAGCGAGCGAAATGGTAGCAACTGGATGAAATGATCATTCGTGCTAGTTAAGGACGGCTTTATCGACCGGGCGTCTTCGGGGACGGCGGCGGGGTTTTGACTTAATTTTGGTTCCTTGCGTTGAGCATGGATGCAGCGAAGGTCCTGGCCGGGAGGAGGAAACCCATGGACTCCTCTAGTACGCACGCACACTAGCGCGAAACAGCGCGTTAAGTTTGAGACACAACCCAAAGCTATTCCCCTTCTGATATCGACTATTCTTGACTAACTCCCTCCACCGCTGCCAGCGCTGGGCTAGGAAAGTGAAAGCATCAGGTCACGTCTGTGTGCGAGTGGTTGAAACGCAAGTAGACGCGCTCGCACAAACAAAAAAAAAAGGGCAACGAACGAAAGGAAACACAGGAGCACGTGGCGAGACAGCATGAGAACAAGAAGCTACACAGGGAGTGCGCGCGCGTATGTATGAGTGAGCGAGACGGTCGCTACTGCGGCGGGAAAACAAAGCACACCAGCGCTGTTGCCATCAACCGCAAAGGATTCCCACACCAACCGACCCTCCAGTACATCCGCTCCGTTCCTATGCGTCTTACCGTACATCCGTTTGGTCCTTTCCATCGGCTACGCAGTCTGTTTTCCCGCATCAACGCAGGACCTGCGGCCCGGGTGCCGGTGGAAAACGGCCGGAGAGTCCTCGCTTCTTGCCACAACCCGGACATCCGTACACATACACACAAGCAGGACGGAAGCAGACGTGGCTTGCAACGGGGGGTTCGTAGGCCATTCCAGCGTCCAAAGAAGGAGCACCCGTCACCCCCACCCCATCTCGCCGCTTGTCTTAACACTTAATCTTTAAGACAATAAATGGCTGTTGGGCTGAAAATTGCTTTCTGCTGGGGTGCCAGGATACGATGACCAGGACGTAGGAAGGGAGCGCTTGGAAGCATTTTTCAAGAAGCCGGCACTATCACAAGGCAGGTGAGGAATGCGGCAAGGAAAGCTACGCTTTCACTCTCTCTCTCCTCTCTCCCTATCTCTCTTTCTCTCTCTCTCTCTCTCTCTCTCTCTCTCTCTCTCTCTCTCTCTCTCTCTCTCTCTCTCTCTCTTTCTCATCCGTACTCGTAACGCAAGGGGAATTTCCCTCATCTTTCACCTATAAGAAGGGTCGTGTTGCTTTCTTCGCCTGCTAGGGGAGGGTGCACTAAACAGTTTTCCACCATGTTCGATAGCAATGTGTCTCTTGAAGGTGCGGAGTATCAATTTGAACACATCACACACACAGTGACGTACGGACGGTAAAAAGACGGTACAAATAACAAAAATGGCCTTCGCAGTATCTTTCCTTTCATTTAGCTCCTTAGTGAAAAAAAAAACCTTCACAAAAAAGGCTTCTCCGGTTAATCCTTAAGCTCATCGTTGTACAAATGATTTGCAAACGAAAACATTTCGTTTCTCTAGCCCAATATAGAATAACACTTGGCATCTTACAAATAAAAAATAAATAAAAATTGTTAATATGTTTTAAACGATCAGCGTACGATAAATCCCTCCAGAAGAAGGATGCTTAGATTTATATTTATTGATATTTTTAAAATTAGGCAACCAAACCACGAACAATTTTACTGTCATCGTCGATTCGTTCCTATTCTGTAGATGAATCTAACGAAGTGGGAAATGTTTTTGACAATGCAGACGTTTAATTTTGTGCTATCTTTAAGCAGTACTACGAACCGAATTATTTGATGTACTAGTTAGAGAGCAATAGTCTTTTCCCTCTTTTTTATGTTTATTTACTACTCCCTTCTATGTATCTTCGCTACCGGAACACCCAATGTAGGTCCATACCTCTTCCACAAAATGACGTTCTGACCATCATAAATGGCCAGCATGCACATAAATTAGTGGATGGATAAGTTTCATACATTTAAAAAGGCCACCGATGCTTTTAGTCCAATGCAACCAGCGAGTGCTCTGAGGACATCACAGTAAATAGCGTGCGTGAGATTACAAGCTGTGGCAAGTAGTATGAAATTTAATAAAATAACAAGTTTCTAACAAGTATGCCAAGTTCAGACCGATAATAACCGATAAACGGCTCGTTCTACACCAGGTGCCTACCACTTTTGGATTGGATGGTCTGTGTACGTATGGGAGAACGATCTACTTGAAATTCAACTTCCTTTGGTGAGCTTATTTATCACACAAAGTCCGATGGATTTACTTAAAAACCGGTACACAACCTCCTGCCCGGGGCAAATCTCGTATTCCCGCATGTGTCAGGGGTTGGGTCGTCCGGCGTCTTATTGATATTGGCACGACATTGAGGCCATCGGTACGTCCATTCGCACATGATACGAGGTTGGAATTCCACCTGTGTATCTGCCACACTGACTGAGCTCTAGCTGGACAGCCTGGTCAGATTTGAACAGTGTGTGAATTGTTTTTGGTGAGCACCGTACGCGACCGGTCGCATTATCGGGGTGGCCCGGGAATGCCGTTGATTAGGTGGGACGGCTGGGCGGGATGCAGTCCGCAGCCTTTGACGCAATTTTAAAGGTGACAGAAGATAATAATGGTACGGTACACGGTGGGTGTGCGGTTGCCAAGTAGCCCGCACACACACACACACACGCACACCCCCATACCCTCTACACACTGGAATGTTTTCGAGCGCTCTGCAAAGCTGACAGATAGAATAAATAGAAGCGAACAACAAATAGTAGGCAAAAAAACGGCGCCCCACTCTTACTTACCATCATCATCTTGGACCGGTTGTTGTATGGCCGGTGGGTGGGGTGACGGGGAGTATTGGTGGCGGCGCGGTGTTGTTGTTGTTGATGCCGCTTTGTAGTACGCGATGGGCGCGTTTTCTCTCACTCTTTCCCACTCGTTCGCCGCTGGTGTCAAACACTTCTGCCAACAGCCACCCTCCCAACAATCACTGATTTCACACACACACACACACACACACACGGACGCACAAACACACGCACACGCACGCTGGCACGCTTTATCAGTGTGTGCGCGCTAGGGAAGAACCCGTGCCCGTGCCTCTCACCCCGCCGAAGGGGAGGAGGTGGTTGATGATTTCGTGTTGCAGGGCAGGCGGGTGGGCAGTACGGCGGCTTTAGCGGGCGCGTATCGTGGTGGTGGACGTAGTACGAGATTGTTGGTTGCGGATAGTTGAATGTTGTTGCGGTTGTCACTGGGTTGTTGCTGGTGGTTCTGCTGCTGCTGTTGTTGCCACTACCTCTGTGAGCTACTGCCGTTGCCTAATTGTCACAAAACCGCGTAAATCAAAACCACTCACCGTATACACACACACACGCACGCACGCACGAATACACTGTTAAACACAGGTCGCTGATATCGACCGGCTGCTTGACGAGTGATTTCTCAGCATTTAGACTCTCAATCGGTGGATTTAGGCTTGTTTTTTTTCTTCCTCTTTTATTTTGCGGTTCCTCGCAACAGAGTAACACAATTGTGACAAACTCACAATAATGCACACAAGAATGCCTTGATGCAAACGCGCACACACACGGTCAAACTAGATCGGACGCACGCACACGATGGATGAAGAAAAAACACGTTTATCCTCGATTAGAATTCGATAGCAATGAAAATGATGCCTTTAGCGGGGGCTACCAAGCGGACGCAAAACAAAAACTGAATCGTTTTACCCACACAAACACGCGCACACACACATATACAAACGCATACACCAATCTCCGCTGTGGGTCGCCGTATAAGCCGCGCCGTGTTGGTCTCTTCTATCTGCTTTACGATTAAACACGTTTCGTTCTAAGTTTTCCCTCCTTCGCTTTCACTCGCTTGGTTTCCCTCTCGTTTCTCGCTTGCACACACTCGCTATCTTCCTCTTTTGTGCTTTCTTTGCCACCCCCCGACCGCACTCTATCTCTTTCTGTCATCTAGCTAGGTGCGTCCCTTGTTAGCTTTTTGGCATCACTTGTTTTGACATACCATTCGCTTGTCACGCGTGCGGCAAACACACGCACACAAGCGTCGGTGGCGATGTGCAACAACGAACCGTGCACAACGCCGACTTAGATGCCGTCAGCGAGCGAACGAAAGGAAAAACAACACCAAACTAGGTGAGAGCGTACAATGCGAGGAGAGGAAAAGGTAGTGAAAATGAAAAAAAAAAAAAACAATAAGCACATGCGGCTTGGCTGCTGAGTCACACACATACACACCCGCACAGAAAGAGATTAGGTGTTAGTGCGTACGTGTATGCTTTTGCTTTCATTTTAGTTTCGTTCTTGGCATCATCGCTACCGGCAACGTGGGGGCGCACGAGACAGAGAGAGAGAGAGAGTGAGAAAAAAGAAGATAAAAACCTTTTCCTGGAAAATCTATCCGTTCCATCCATTCCCGATCTCCGTCTGTCACAAAAATAAAAAAAAAAACAATATCGAACAAGAGGCTTTCTGCTTCTTCATTTAATGTTCTGGTGCTTATATCGTTTTGTAACCAGCCACCACATCCCTACCCCTCCCCCGCAGACGTCCGCTTAGCGGAATGTACTCTTCCATCCCCCCTCGAGGGTTTTTGGCGTTTTATTTTGTTTTTCGTTTGCCTTCTCTCTCACGTTCTTCGCGAGATTTTTTTGTTTTTTTTGTTGGTTGATTTGACGGTTGATGGGTGATGGTAGCGATGATGGTATCACGAACAAGAAGAACGAACGTACTAGGGTGATACGAGATGTTTGTTTTCTGTTACTTTCTCTCAATATCTCCTTTTCTCTCGCGCTAAAATAATTTTTTTTACCAATTACGTTAGAATATGTGCCTCCTCAGCCACAATTACACTGAAAAACTGCTCTTGCTGACGGTAAGTTGACAATATGTGATGCATGTGTGTGTTGTGCGTTGTGTTTGCTCTGTTGTTGCAAAATCACGATTGTTTACAAATCTTCCATTAGCGAGTGGCGATTCCACGCAGCATTTTTTTAGTTTTTTTCTTCATTCGCCTCTTCCTTTTCCGTTTACAAAACAACCACACACGCATACACACACATACGCGCGTATGTACACATTAAAAAAACACATACACTAGTGAACACGGGAGTACGCTGCCGGTGCTGCCGTCGCTGCGAGTGTATCGGTGTGTTTATTTGTTTTGTTTTGTTTGTTTCGCCCTGCTTTGCCACTGTTCTTCATTCCTTCCGTCCTTCTAGCGAGTGTGCTAGTGGTGTTTTTCCTACCACGTATCGCTTGCCGACAAACGAAAAGCTCACTTGCGTTGCGGGGATTTTTTTCTAGGCTTCTTTTTCTTTTGCTGCAAATCCACACAGTCGCTGATGCCTGGTGCTGCAGTGACTGATGCTGATGCTACTGCTGCTGCTCACTTCTCACCTCAGACTCACACGGACTCAACAACGCACACCGACCGGACCTGTGTACTAGGGAGCGCATACGCCAAACCGTCAGGACACTCTATGTCGTATGTGTGTACGTGTGTGTGTGTGCATCTATCGTTTGCGTCGCGTGTGCGGGAGCGGGAAGCAAGAAACATATCGGTTAATTCCTGGGATTGCATCCCCTTGGGGGGAAAGAAGCAGCGCCTCAGCAGCCGCGTATCGGGATGGTTGCGTTTGGGCTTGCGCCGCTGACAGGCGTCGGGTGCCGTGCGACGTGACAGTCGGTCGCGCCAGATCTATCTTCGAGGGGTGCTGCTCACCAAAAACCGCAAATTCGAATGCGCCGGCATCAATATCGTTCGCTGCTTCTGAATGCTCTCTCTCTCTCTCTCTCTCTCTCTCTCTCTCTCTCTCTCTCTCTCTCTCTCTCTCTCTCTCTCTCTCTCTTGCACAGCATCAAGCACGAAGTGCCCTTGCGCTTCTATTTGTATACACTGTGAATGGTGGGTTGAATAAGTTTTTGGTCTGATGGGAGAGGAAAAGTCGGCGGGGGTGTGGGTGAATGAATAAGGTGTAACAGACATTCCTACTACCCACGTTGTGCGTGTGTGTGAAGGGTTTTCTACTCATTATCTCCCTGTTTTGCCATTTTTCGCTAGCACAAGCGGTTTTTTTTTTGCTTCACATCCCGTCCACCGCTCCCGTGGCGTTTTTTAAATAATAAGTGTTTTTTAAATACTTTTTGGGTTTTCTTCGTTTGCTTTGCTTCGGCTATTCGTTTCTGCTGCATCCGGAACGAGGGACGCCGTGACGGGTGCGGGAGCGAGACGGGTAGCGACGCTCAAATTGTGTAATTTTCCACTCGTGGTCTTTATTCTTATCAGAGCATTTTCAGCGCTTGAAAACCTTTTGGAGGAGACACGATGTGTTGGTGTGCGTTCAATGTTATATCTCTCTCCTGCATTCACTTTATCTCTTTTGCTCTCATCTCTCTATCGCTCTCCCTTTGCTCGGTGTGTGCGTCGCATTACATAGGCATCATAGGCACGCGATTTGAGTGAAGTAGGCCGATAGCGATCGAAATTTGCAGCCGAAAACAATAATCAATCATGTCGACCAAAAGCGCGCGCGGTATATAAAATGGCCGACCCCGGGCTTTGAAGCGCCGCCGGATGGGACCAAACGAGACTGTCGATATGAAGTGCTGTGCTCATCGTGTAATGAGGCACAACACACACACACACACACACACACATGCACGCACCTTAACCGCACCATCTTGCGTATACCTCAGCAGTGCGAGCTGGCTGGTAGAACAGGAGCAAACATTTTCCGCCTTTGACGAACAAAAAAACCGTTTGATTCTCTCCTCTCTCACACATACTCTCTCTGTCACACACTGTCGCACGCATAATGTGTATGTTTGCTGACCCCTCGATGACCATTGGGCTGTGCTGGCGTTTGTATTGGTGGGAGGCTGGTGGCGTTGGTGCTGTATGTGTGTGCCAGTGTGTCATTGTGCTGAATCAAGAGCCCATTTGAGACGCAATCGAACTGGACAAAGCAAAAATTATCTTCGAATTGTACCATTGCATGAAACTCAGGCCTATAGCAATGAAAATAAGGCAGTGTAACACCCCACACGGAATTGCGCAATTTTTGTTTTCAAGACCCTGTTTTTTATCCTGTTTTCATGCATCTCGCTCGCTTTAACACAGTAATCAGTGCTCCAGGCTCATTTCAGTGGCGGATTTGGCAACGTTTTGCATATTTTCAACTGTTGCATTTACTTACGAATTACATGATCTTATTTTCATTATTTTGGACGTAATTTTATTTCACTCATGCTTCTCGTCTTAGCCATCGATTTAAGTTATGCATTTGAATAAATGGTTAGAGTTCAATGACCTAGCGGATTTCGGATATACAGGGATGCGTAGGGATGCGTTGTATCATTAGGATATGAAAAATTCATTTGCACTCAAAGCTGTACCTTTAAGTGCAAAAGTAGGATTTATAAAAGAGAAACGTTGTTGAGTATATTGTTAAGTTCGCTCACCCCATTTTCTCTGTTTTAACTAATTTTTAAATTCTCAATTTACATACTGACGAACGACGCAAGCGGGACTAGGTTTCGGACGGATAATTAGAAAAAAAGGTTTACTTTGTTAGGGAATTGTGTCTAGTATAAATGTATCCGAAGTTTAGATTTTCGATATTTATACGATCAGAATTTTTTACTCACCGAAATTTTAGCCGGTTAGGATAACTACAATGCAACATTTATTTTTTAAAGAGCAACGAAACCAAATATTTTGTTGTTCAATGAACTTTAATTCGTAGTTTTAAAATTTTCATGGTTATAGATGTTGTTGTGATACAAGACAATCTTCGGATTGTAATAATACGATTACAGCTGCTACGATTTCTTCTAAGTTTAATGTATATTTGAATGATGTTGTATTGTAAATCAATTATAAACAACGTCTCACTTCGCTGCACTCTTTTCTAAGGACGGATCAATTTTTACTTTGCTTACGCTTCTACGGACGGACCTTGATAGATCATGGTGTAAATACTTATGTTCTCAACTATCGTTTACTCTGTTCTGTAAAAAACTGCTCATTCACCGGTCGGCCCATCTTTCTCTAACTCTCGCCCTCCCCCTTTCGCTTTACCTCACACGATCTGATTCTTATTCTTGCTCTAGTTTATTCTAAACCAATCGAAGAGGATTTTCGCTTGTAGATCATTTGTTCCAATTTCCAATTAATCTACCAAGCGCACCCCAAAGCGTACAAAACGTATGTGCAGTAGCGTATTTTTATGAATTTCCAATTTGTTTTAAATAACGCATTATTAATTTCGTCTTTGTCTGAGAAAAAAAATATTAACGATTTTCGATCATGTTGCATCCATCGCTTTCACCAGACTGTAATTAAAATAATCCAGCATTATCTTTTTCATACAAATATCATCAATTTATAATCAGATTTGAACTCTATTTTTGTTTTGTTTTATTTTTCACTACATGACTTCCTTCCATTTAAACACATTTTGGGTTGTGTTATAAAGCTTGGACCACGCGTAATTAAAGCAAAAATAACGGTGTTACAGTATTATTACCGTGAACACGTCAACATTATTTCTGTCTACCACTTGTTATGAATTTGTGTATACCGTTTGGAGATATTTGTCAGAGATTCTGGAGGTTTTCAGCAGAGATTCATAAAACCCCTCTACGATCAGCTTAGAATAAACATCCCTTTCACCTTAAAGCTACATTAGTCTACACTAAACATTAGGCATAAAAGCCCCATCAACCAGGCAAGAAGGCAACCGTGTGTGAAGGAGCCGCGCACATCAACACGACACTCTATCGATCGAGGCGTAGCTCATCATCATCGTCATAGCTGCCGCTTACTAGAATGGCTGGATTTTTTTGTTCAAAAAGAAAGCCTAAATGGTTACGGGAGGCACAATAATACGCTCAACAATGCGATCAACGTAACGATGGAAACCGACAAGCTTGAGGCGCTACTCAGGGGCGTTTTGGTAATCCCTGTAAGAAAGAAGAACAGAGCGAAATGGGTGGAGGTTCGAAGTGACGGTGACAAACGCATTCTTCAGCATTGTACACATGGATGAGTTTAAGTGCGTATATGTGCGGGTGTATGTGGCTTGTGAAATATATGTTTTAAGTATTTGTTGCCCATTCCTCACATACATGGCTTGACTGTCGTCTACAAAAAGTGCGGTATGGTGTTCGAATTTTATTTACCCATCTGGAACTGGATCGGTGGGCTCGACATTCGGCCGTCTCCTCCGTTGCTGTAGGCAAGCACACGCAAATTGTACGATTTGCCTGAGAAATTTAAACGCAAAAAGCGGTATGAGACACGGAACCAAGCGGTAAATTGAGCGGAATATCCTTACCGGGTGTTAGGTTATCGATGTACTTCTCGAGCTTGCGACCAACCAGCACCACCGTATCGTTCGCACTCGACATATCCTGATCCTTCTCCCAGATGCGTATCTTGTAGCCTTGCACTGGCTCCTCGTCTTGGGACGGTGCAATATATCGCCAGGTGACCATGATCGTGGACGGATTGACACCAGCGATCTGCACGGAGGACGGCGGTTTCTGGGGTGCTTTCCGGTAGGTACGCTCGAGGTAACGCTCGCTTTCCGGTCCCTCGCCGGCAGCATTGTACGCCATCACCTTGACGAAGTAGTACGTGTCCGGTTCTAGACCTACAATCAGTGCCCAAGGGCGAGTGGTGCGGGACAGGTAGTAGACTGAGTCTTCTTCGTTGTGTTCCTTCTTCCAGTACTTGAGCTGTGGAGAAATTATTCAGTGAGAAAATAGTGTTTATAGGCATATTTATAGTGAGATGAATTTCAGCATAACATGGACACGTGAGCCTATTCTTTACGAACTCCCCCAATTTATGGCATCCGTGATGTTACGATAAAGCTTATAAATATTATAGAACAATCAATGATAATTGACGAACACTCGAACACTCAAATCAATTTCACCTGCTGTCTGGAAACGTGAGGGAATAAAGAAACCGCTAATCACTTATCCGCTAAACAAACCGCTAATCACTTACCCGGTGACCGATGAGTTTGCCACGCACGGATACGCGCGTCTGCGTTACTGGTTGCCAAGTTACGTTGAGTGCGGTCGAATTGAAGCTCCGTGCGATCGTTAGCTGCGGTGCGACCTGTGGCATATCTTCCGCAGAGAAGATCTCCACCGGTTCGCTGATCGGTCCGGCACCGAGATTGTTCACCGCCTGCACCTTCACCTCGTAGCGCGTGTAGTACTTGTCGGTCGGCACGTGTATGACCGCTTTGCCCATGTTGCCCTGCCGCTGCAGTTCTTCCGTCGCCCATTCGCGCTGCCCATGCAACCGGTAGAACACGCGGTAGTACAGATCGATGCTGTTCTGCTCCTGCGGCAGCAGCGGATCCCAGGTGATGGTGAGATCACCGATCTTGCCTCCCCCGCCACCGACGTTGCGGGGCGCAATGTACGGGCGATCCTTTTGCGTGCTGAACATCGGCGATGGCAGGCTGGGCGTACCGAGCCCGAGATCGTTCACAGCGACGACGGCAAACTCGTAACCGCACCACGGCGTCAGGCCCGTGACGGTCGCCTGCCGGCGTCCGTTGTATCGATCCGCTTCCTGCGCAAACACGTGTGTCGACACGTTCGTCCACGTGCGGTTCCAGTTGGTTCGGCCGAGTATGTTGTAGTATAGAATCGGGCGGCCGTTGTCGTTGCCGTTCGTCCATTCGAGCACGGCTTCGGTTTTCTTGATGTCGATCACTTTGACCGCACCGGGCGCACCGGGCGGACCCTGGATGAGAACGGTCGCGCGTGACACGATCCGATTGACGGAGGACTTAGCGATGCACTCGTACTCGCCACCGTCGACTAGCGTGAGGTTGTGCACCTCGAGCGTGTTGTAGTGAATGCGTATGCGGGCCCCGTCGGGGGCCGGACCAATCGGCTGCTGGTGGTGCCGCTGCTCGTTCGCTTCATCATACCCGGTGAGAATCTGGCCGTTATGGGTCCAGACGAACGCCACATCCAGCAGCTGGTCGTACGTGACGTCACAGCGCAGGAACAGCATCTCGCCGATCTGCTTGATCTGCTTAGGTGGCAACTGCTCGGTAAAGCGCAACTCCTGCAGCACGATCAGGCGCGCCTTCGACTCCGCCATGCCCTGCGTGTTAGACGCGATGCACGTGTACGTACCCTCGTCATCTCGCGACGTTGGCGCGATATGAAGGGTTCCGGTCGGGTAGATCTTCCGGTGACCGCCGCTACCGATCACATTGCCGTCCTTTTTCCACACGATCTTCGGCGTCGGTGCGGCTTCCGGCTCGCACCGCATCGTTGTATTACCATTAGTAATGCTGTATATTTCCGACTCGAGCGGGTGTTTCTTGAACGATGGTTTCATGCTCAGTACGCGCAGCTGGGCCGCCGAATAGACGCCCTTTAGCTGATTTGTTGCCTTACACTGGTACATCCCGTTGTCCTCCTCCGGATCGAGGTAGTTTATCTTTAGCAAGTTGTCCTGGATCGTATACTTGTCGCGATTGAATCGATTACTGCCTCCAGCAACGATGCTATCATCCTCCATCAGCTCGCCGTTCTTGTACCAGGTGTAGTTCACGTCCGGCATCGCGTATGCCTCGCACAGGAACGACACCGAGCTCTGTAAATCTTTGATGCGATCGCGCAGCGGTATAGTGAAGTTCGGCTCCATCTGCACGTTAAGGAAGATACTCTGCGAGATCGACTTCTTGCCGTTCCGCGCGGTACACACATACTCCCCGTTGTCATTGACGGTTGCGTTTTGGATTAGCAGCACGCGGTTGAATTTCTCCAGCCGCGACATGCGCGGGAGATTACCATTGCGCCGGGTCCAGTTGTACGACGCAACCGGATACCCGTACGTCATGCACTCCAGCCGCACATCCTTCCCGGCCAACGGCACCTTCGGGAACGCTTTCGGGAAGGAGTTGGCAAAGATGAGGTCCTGGTAGTGGGGCGATGGTGACACGGACAGCTCGAAGAAGGGCCCGTTTCGGCCGGTGTCGCTAACCGTGCTCATCACATTGCAGGAGTAGTTCGCCCGATCCATCACCTCAAGTGAGCTGAAGTAGAGCGAACCGTCATAGCTGACAAACACGCGCTGATCCTCGTACACAAAATTCGGAAAGAAGTTGCGAGACCAGTAGAACTTCACGTCTGGATAGTGCTGCGGTTCGTCGCACACGAGCGCCTTGCCCCAGTTTTCTTCGCCCTTTTCCGGTGCGCGCTGCAGGTTGAATTCGAGGATGTAGCCAAAGTTGAGTTGGACGCTCTCCGATACGATCTTGCCGTAGCTGTTCTGGGCCGTGCAGTGGTAGGTGCCTTGATCCAGATTCTGTGACGGCTGGTTGATGATCAGATTACCGCCGCTGACCGTGTGCCGGGAGTTCGTGAGCGGATCGATTGCCTTCACGGTCAGGTTGTCCTTAACGTATTCCTCCTTGTACCAGGTGTAGCGGGGCGTTGGGAAGCCACCGGCCAGGCAACTGAGCGTTACGTCCGGTGTGATTAACGTCTTACCCGTGTCATACGTCGTGTCGACTGGCTGCCGAATGAAGTACGGCCCACGCGGGATACGCTCCACATCAGTCTGATCTAACCCGTAATCGAATTGGCGTCTATCCTCTAGCATCGTGTTCAGATTGTCCGCACTGTAGAGCACACGGCTCTCGCAAATGTACAGGAACTGCTCCTCGCCCGTCATCGGATAAAACTGCCACTTTTCCTTGTGCATATTGAAGCCGAGAACCAGGTTGTTCCGGTTCCGGAAGCGCTCCGATTGATAGTACCGCCGTCGATCGTCGCCATCCTGCTGCTCGATTGTGTTTCGAACGTTCGCACCCTCGAAGTATGACTGAAACTCGTCGCCCGCCGTCTCCACGGTTGGTTCCTCGTAGTTGATTGCATCTTCTATCGCGATCAATTGGCCCTTATCCGCGTTCACCCAGTTACCGGGCGATACTTGGCGCGCCGACACGTAGTACCGATTCAACTTGCTCACGTCCCGGTCCAGAAGTTTCACTACAAACGAGTGCTTTTCGATCGTGTCGACACTGACGAGGTCTCCTTGGTACGCCTGGCATATCTTTTGAGCCCCGTACCAATTCTTTCGGGGCGATTTGTGTATGCGCAGGCAGACGCCACGAAAGGCAGACCAGTGCTCCGGACAGAAATAGTCCTCCGCACTCCGGGCGTCACCCGTCCGGAGGAAGATGTCATCGATGGCGTTGGAGGAGCGTTGCTGCTGCTGTGACAGGTAGTCGTCGGGCTCGTCGTAGAACGGGTTGTTTCCGCTGCGAAGCAAACCGCCACCGCCCAGCTGCTGGGCAGCTACCACTTGCAATACAGCACCGATCAGTACGATGCGCGTGGGAAGGCGTAAGATTGACATTGTTCTGGGCGCATACAGCCAACCATTGGGCACTGGTTTCAGGCACACTTTCAATAAACACACGCAGACACCAACCAAGCGATACAATTCGGTAACACCCTTTTCCTTTCTGTTCTATCGGAAGCAGCTATGCCGACTCACGGTTATGCTATTTGTTAGGGTGTGGTTTGTGGAACCCTCCACTCGCATCGCATCGCTTTGTATCGTTCCGTTGACGTTTAGAACGATGATGTCAAACACCACAATGTAACGCTTCAGTCATTTCAGTTAGCGGCTGGTATAATGGTCACCGATGCAAAGCCCCACTGATATATCAAAGTACATTATTGCATATCGTGACGCTATTTACCTATGCGAGTTATGAAAAAAATCATCCAAACGCACAATTTTTTAGAAAACTGCTTGCTGTCTACAAATAAAAACATTTAATAAGCGGTATAATATCGACAGGCTGTGTTGCGACTGCGAAACATTCAACGTCATGTGTTGAAGAATCGCTGAAACTGATAATATAAACTTAACGGAATCGAAAAAATACTGTAAACCCGGAAAATAAAAGAAAACAAAGAGAATAATAGACAGTAAAGTTGTTAGATCGATTTCGAAACAAACCTGATAAATTTTCTCTCTCTCTCTCTCTCTCTCTCTCTCTCTCTCTTTCTCTCCCACTCTTCCTTTCTCTCTCTCTGATAACAATATGTTGCGATATATATGTATATATTGTTTCGTTTCCCCTCTTAGGCTGTGGTCACTGCACCGACGAACGCGATTTAATCGCGCATGCTGTCAAATTTTGTATGGAATTTGACAGAAAATATCGCCAAACCAAAACCTAATCTACTGCTCAAACTCATTGCGCGTGTGTCATAGCAAACTTGTGTTTCTCTGGTTGCCTGCGGAACCAAATTTCGTTGTGTTAACAAGACATAATCGTTTTAATGTTCTCCAGTATTCTCAGTGCACGACATGCATTCTTTATTCGCATTCCATCTAAACGTGTATATGGCAATTATAAACTAATTAAATTTTCAAATCTTTGCGATATGTTAATAATTACAAAAATTTTCATTCTTTATTTCAGCTTGAAACTTTTTTTCAGTTTTAGTTTTCATAAATTTTTTAACATGATTATTCCGTAAAAACGTTTTCCGTAAAAACGTTCGCAATATCAACACATAGGTTTTATAACAATGCTTGCCTAAAATAACAATTGCGTGTAACAATTGTGTACACACCTGCCGTCTAATGTCACAATTTGACGGTCCTGTAATCTGATATTTCTTAAGCAGTTTCTAGAACGTTCGGCATCCATCGCGCTGCTAATTCTATTGCTGGTGACAAACTGCCGCTGCTCAATTTACGGGAAGTGTGGCTTGAAATAAAGGTAAAACATTATATATATCACAATTTATGGTATCCATGTTCCACCTACGGAACATATTTCGTACTTCAGCCAAATTTAAACAATATCGAATGCTAGATAATGCTTAATATATCTTTTATTCAACTTAACTTGTAAGGAGCGTTTATAGAATGTGTCTAATCGTCGTTTCCATTTTTTAGGTTATTTGGCAAGCTGTTAGGCTTAACCTACTCTTGAATCGAAAGCAAAAGGTAAAATTGTAAAACACCAGCAGCCGTGATGCGGTGGTTTGCTAGCTAAAGAAGAAACGTGTATCTCGATAGTTTTGTCCAGTTAAAGGTAAGAAATCGCAGTCGGTAGTGTAGGCAGTGGTGAACCAGGTATTTTAGAGAAACGATTTTTGGTGCAAAAAACACGAGGTGTCAAGCACAACATGTGCTTGATGGCATGAAGGAATATTTTCTACGGTATAATCGTTTTTACAGCGTCGTATTAGGGGCGCTTTCTTTATGATAAGAACAAAAGGTACGTGTAATCGCACACTCGTCGGTACGTTATGTTATAGTCGAGTTTACGGGTCACATCGGAGCGTTCTTTTAATCGAAGAAGTAAGAAAAGAGATACCCTAAGAATGTGTGATGAAAAACCGCGCGAGGTTCCGTTTTTTACTGGCTTCAATCTTTTGGAACATTCTCGAGCTGTTTAATGCGTTGTGATCACAATCACAAGTACTGCTACATCATGCTGTTATTCGTAGCATCTTGCCAACACGTGTTTTTCTTTTTCTTCAATATAACGAGATGGGGTGGCTCCTGCGGTTGGTAATCGCGAGATTTATTCTAGTAACTTTAAGAGTTTATTCTAGTAACATTCAGAGACTTAGCCTTACTACAGGCTTTTCGACAAATTCAGTCATTTAGCAACCCTTATACTTAGTACAATGCAGTTCAATGTAGTCTAGATCAAGTAAAAATTTGTTTTATTTAGAATAAATTCCAAAACCGCACGCGTCGAGACCTCGCTTATTTTCACCTGGTTTTACCTTGCACTGGTGGGCTAAAGTTAGTGCTTTACCAACGAAATCATACGTACACTACAGCGTTAGTAATTGGTCGTTTTTTCTTTTATTGTTTATAGCTTAACATCAGTCAATAAAAAATCGCATAAAAACAGACACAAACAATTGCATAATGGTGTATGAAACGGCATTTTACGACATCCTTGGGGTAAAACCTAACTGCACACAGGATGAGTTGAAGAAAGCATACAGGAAGCTAGCACTGAAGTACCATCCAGACAAAAATCCCAACGAGGGTGAAAAGTTTAAGCAGATTTCGATGGCCTACGAAGTGTTGTCAGATCCAGAGAAGAAGTCTATATACGACGAGGGAGGTGAGGCAGCCATCAAGCAAGGAGGTGTCGGCGGTGGCGGATTCCACAGCCCGATGGACATTTTCCATATGTTCTTCAACGGAAGCTTCAACAGCAGGTATGTTTGCTTATTTTTTTGTTTTCGCATTGGAACGTTGTGTTAACCGATAGTTTTCACTGCATATTCCGGGTGATATTTACTAGGTTTATGCCTGGTTTGTTGAATAAATACAGATTTTTTTAATTCTAGTGATTTGTAGACCTTGCTTAGTTTCATTATTAATGTATTGTTCCATCGTTGTCTTTTTTTTTCATTTTCACGGTTCATCCGGAAACAGGGGTAAAAGCGAGAGAAAAACAGCAAACATTATATATACGCTTTCCGTCTCGTTAGAGGAACTATTTACGGGTACAAAGCGGAAGCTTGCACTGATGAAAAGCGTCATTTGCGAGTCATGTGAAGGCATTGGTGGCAAACGTGGAGCCTCACAGAAATGTGCTCCTTGTCGGGGGACGGGAGTGGTCACTAAAGTGCAAAAGATAGCGCCTGGTTTCGTGCAGCAGTATGAGGAAAAGTGCCGGGTTTGTCGTGGGCTCGGTGAAACGATCGACGACAAGGACCGCTGCAAGGAGTGCAGTGGCCGTAAAACGGTCCGCCAGCGTAAGATGCTCGATGTCGAAATTTTGCCAGGAATGGTAGACGAGCAGCGCATCGTTCTGGCAGGCGAGGGCGACCACGAGCCAGACTGCCGCCCTGGTGACGTTATTCTCGTGCTGGAGGAAAAGCCACATCCGATCTTCAAGCGCAACGGACAGGATCTAATAGCACACGTGCAGCTTCAGATGTCGGAGGCACTTTGCGGTTTTACGAAGGTTATCAAAACGCTGGACGGACGGGACATTGTCATCCAGTCGTATCCGGGCGAGGTAGTGAAACACTTATCCACCAAATGTGTGCTGGGCGAAGGTATGCCACGGTTTCGCCAGCCGACTGAGAAAGGCCGGCTAATTATCGAGTTCGTGGTCGTGTTTCCCGATTCACTGCCGAAGGAAGTTGCGCCCCAGTTGCGCAAGTTGCTTCCGTTCCCGATGGCAGAAGAAATCCCAGAAGAAGCCGATTTAGTGCAAATGGTAAGTAGTTTGCAATATTCTTTAAATTAAGTTTGATTTTAATTTAACAAACTGATAGGACGTGGCGCCACAATGAATAAATATTTTTGTAATAGACTTATTCGCACTGTTATCGGTAAAACACGAGAAAGATTGAATGACTTCTACATAGTTTTCGATCTCGACGCAATGCGTAGAAAATATCTGGTATGATTCTACTGTCGTTTCATTTACATCT